>BTPG01000004.1:175487670-175534582 GCA_036245525.1 Semisulcospira habei
GGACATACGCGTCACTGATTTGTCAAACGTCATTTGTCATGACGTAAGTTTTAGTTTCACGTAATTTTATATATTTTACGTGATATGAGTTTCACTTTCGCTTCATAGGCTTGAGAAAATGGTGACAAAACTAGAACTTCACGGTACAATTTCAGCCTTGCTATAATTTGTGTGAAAGCAGGTTGACTTTACCTAGCTACATGCTATACCAAGTACACGGGTCATGCATGCTCTTCTGGAAGCGCGTCGATGTGTGTGTGCGTGTTAGTGCGTGGCGTGCGCGCGCGATCCAAACATCTCCAAGAAGCATAGATCCTAATGCGCCTGAAGATCTATTCCTCCTGGAGATGCGCGTAAGTTTGTGTGTGACGGTGTGTGTGTGTGTGTGTGTGTGTGTGTGTGTGTGTGTGTGTGTGTGTGTGTGTGTGTGTCAGACAGACAGACAGACAGATAGAGAAAGAGAGAGAGAATCTGCGTGGTGACGGAGTTGCCTCTTTACGTCACCGCTACATGCAAAGTTCAAGTAAATGTGACACAAATTACGGACTCTAATCTGGGTCAACCGACTTCCCATGAACGGTTGTTTATGTCTCGAATGAGACATTCAAGTACAATATGCTCGGAGGCTCTCTTAGTCACCCACTTAATCAATTGTTAGAGGTTTAGCCTGCCCGCCTTTGACAACATGGGCATGCTATTAAATTCGCCCCACCGCCCTTCCCTGTCGAGAAAACGTGAACACGATCCATCTGCAAGAGGCATAGATCCTCATGAGCCCCCGCATCTGCGGGAGCTCATTAGGATCTATGCTTCTTGCTGGACTTTGTAGTCATGTTCCTTGGACGGTGGAGCACCTTGGCTTTGAATGAACAAAGATTCATCAGCACGGTAAGCGTCCACTGCCAGTGAAGGGGTTGATGCTGTCGTATGGTTTATCGAGATGTGTGTGACTGAGTTAGGCTACATGCGGTTCTTTTCATAATGCTCAACATTACCACACTCCTTCTTCGCTGACAAGATAAGAAGCGACTGAATTCTATTTTTTTTTTTTTTTTTTTTGGTCTATTTGAAACAAGATGGGATGAATCATAACCCACAAAGTCCCTTCTATATGAGAGCTGTCTTCGCTGTAAAGGGTCTCTACCTTTTTGTCTTTGACTTGATTCTGATGTTAAAATATCTCCTTTTGAAAAAGCCTCGCAGATGTGCCAATGCGCCATAGTGAACTCTATAAGGGGCGCGCACAATGCGTACGCGTCATTTGTTTGTCAGACGTCATTTGTCATGACGTATTTTTTTGTTTTTACGTAATTTTATATTTAACGTGATATGAGATTCGCTTTCGCTTCAAGACTTGGCAAAATGGTGACAAAACTAGAATTTCACGGTATAATTTCAGTCTTGCTAAAATTTGTGTGAAAGCAGGTTGACTTTACCTAGCTACAAGATATACTAAGTACACCTACATGCTCTCAAAGACAATACATTATTGTCTTGTCTTTGATGCTCTTCTGTGAAGCGCGTCGATGTGTGTGTATAAGTGTGCGTGCGTGCATGCACGCGCTCCAAACATCCTCAAGAGGCATAGATGTTCGTACGCCCTCCGGGAACATGAGGATCTATGCCTCTTGGAGATGCACGCATATGTGAGATGAAAAGAACGAGGAAGCTAGAGAGAGAATTACTGACGTCGTTTTTAGAGTAATAACGGTCTGCGTGGTGACAGAATTGCCTCTTTTACGTCAACGCCACTGTCTGACTTTCCGTCCAGATGTCAACATTTTTTACTGTTTTAATTTTTTTCTGAAAAGAATTAATTTTTACTGAAGAAGTTGAAAGGGTACAAAGCTGGCTAACGAACGCATCCAGTGTCTTTCTCCAAACTAGCTATATCGAATGCTCTTCTGAAAGCGCGACGATGTGTGTGTGTGTGTGCGTGTTAGCGTGTGCCGGCACTTTGCGCGCGCGCTCCAAACATCTCCAAGAGACATATCATGCGCTCTCCGGGCACATGAGGATCTATGCCTCTTGGAGATGCGCGCATGTCTTTGAGAAAGAGAGAAAGGGTCGGGCGCTAGAGAGAATTACGTCATATTTAGAGTATTATGTCAATGTTTGCGTATTGACGGAATTGCCTCTTTTACGTCACCGCCACTGTCTGACTATCTATAAAAGTCAAGTTTTTTTTTTTTACTGTTTTAATTCTTTTCTGAAAAGAATTAATATTTACCCTACAGCCGAAGTTGAAAGGATACAAAGCTGGCTAACGAACTCATCCAATGTCTTTCTCCAAACTAGCTATATGCAAAGGTTCAAGTAAATATGACAAAAATTACGGACTCCCACTCTAATCTGGGTTGTTTATGTCTTCAATGCGACATTAAATTACAATATGCTCGGAGGCTCTCTTAGCCACCCACTTAAAAAAAAAGTATTTTGCCAAGTTTCAAGCTTGTGTGTACAGAAATATCGGAGATTCTCTTGTTTACACATGATACATACGCACATACATATATACATACATACATACATACATACATACATACATACATACAGACATACATACATACATACATACAGACATACATACATACATACATACATACATACATACATACATACATACATACAGACATACATGCACACACACATACATACATAATACATACGCACATACATACACATACGGCGACTTCGCGCCAAATGTACGTTCAGCAGCGAGGTTAGCGTAACTAGACATGACGTAATTTTTATCATGTTACTTCAATTGTTAGAGGTTTAGCCTGCCCGTCTTTGACACCTTCAAGACAGCTCCGTTCCTCAGCAGACATTAAACTATTACGCTTTCCGAGTGTGATAACTAAGTCTTTTGGCGAGAGGTGTTTCTCATACCAAGGACCATTTCTTTGGAATAAACTCCCGCAGTCCCTCAGATGTGTTGAATCAGCCAATAGTTTCCGGCAGTCTTTAAAGACGCATTTATTCCTTTAAACGTGCATTCACCGTTATAATTTTTCGTTGTCAGCGACAGCTGCCTAGTGTATCCGTTATTAGTTTTATGGTACACGTATATAATAATAATAATACCGTTATTACATAGGCGCTTTTTCTCAATTTTTGGGCGAATCGACTCAAAGCGCCGCGAACTGAAACCCAACACGCACACTCACGTAACAGACACGGATTTACGCCATTTAAGACAAACACAGTACAAGACAGACGAAGGGCCAGTTCAGCTACTGAATTTACAGAGATTTTTGATCGCTTGTATTTGAAATTTGTAACTAAGTGGCCTGAAACCGGTACCAAAGTGTGTGTGTGGGGGGGGGGGGGATGGGTGGGGGGTGGAAGAACCGGAGTACCCGGAGAAAGAATCCCCGACGGTCCGCCCGAATTAACGGTGACACTTACCAGAGGAGAAAAGTCCCGACGCCGGAACCCGTTTTCGAACCCCGCACCTTTGGCATTGGTGGCAGGCGCCTTAACCACTGCGCCACGGACCGATATCTTTGGTGTGTGTGTGAGCGGCATTTCTTGTTGGTTTGTTCACTCTGCTAAACTTATTTTCCTTGTATATCTTGTTGCGTGAGTGTGTATGTTAGGGAATATATGTGTTGTAGGATGCAAGGTGCATGTATGTCAAGTAAGTATGTCCATTTGTACGGCGCCTAAAGCTTTTCTATCGAAAGTATAGGCGCCTTAAAAATAAACATTATTATTATTATTATTATTATTATTATTATTATTATTATTATTATTATCATCATCATCATGGACATGCTATTAAATCGCCCCACCGCGACCCGTCCTAAAAAGTCCCGTCTATAAATAGAAGGGACTTCAAAAGTTATTATTAACTCATTCAGCCCGACGGCCGTATTTCCCAAATTTTGAAGGTCAGTGTCATCTAATGACTATGCACCCGTTGCAGGAGATGGATCGACCATGATAATTCAAGGGTAGTGCCAGATTAGCTTGGCGCCGACAGGCGCCAAGCTAATCTGGCACTCCCCTTGAATTATCATGGTCGACCCATCTCCTGCTGTAGTGCGTCAGGGGGCTGGATGGGTTAATAGATTGTGTTGTAACTGCCGTTTCTAAGCGTGTTTCTTTCTCCGTTGGGTTCCTCTCTGCATGTTACACGCTTGGCAGTCACCTTTCTGGTCTGGATTGTTTATTGAACATTACTTCACGTGGCTACCATAATAGCATCCGCCATTGAATCCGTCGCAAGAGTCTTGTATTATTTTTGACAGAAGTCCTGGCCATAATTTATTTACTTAACCCATTTGGCCCTGACGCCCAAACAGCAGAGAATAGATTGACCATGATAATTCAAGGGTTGTGCCAGATTAGCTTGGCGCCTTCAGGCGCCAAGCAAATCTGGCAATTACCCTTGAATTATTATGGTTCAAACTAGTCTGGCACAGCCCTTGAATTGTCACGGTCAACCCATCTCCTGCAACTGGCACCTACTCGTTGGATAACGCCTCCAAAAATTTGGGAAATGCGACTATGCTTAAATTATCAATCTGGCACTACCCTTTGAATGATCATGATTCAAGCTAATCTGGCACTACTCTTGAATTATCGTGGCCACTCTCCTTCAACTGGCACATTCGTTGCATAACGCCTCCCAAAAGTTGGGAAATGTAGCAAAGGCTGTTAAATGGGTAAATTTATTTACTTTGGATTCTACCCCACAGATTGCAGTGTACGGAAAGAACTTCTGCATCTCGGCCAAGAACGCCTTCTCCCTCATTCTGCGCAACGTGATTCGGGTGGCCGTGGTGGACAAAGTGACGGACTTTGTTCTCTTCCTCAGTCAGCTGGTCATCATGGGTCTTGTCGGTGAGTCTGTGACACGTGCACATGCACATGCTCAAAGCTGATGTCATGACGGTGTGATTATGGGCCATACACTGACTGATGAAGAACAGAAAGTGACGTTTTGGGTTTTTGATGTGACAGGGGAGAGGGCGGCGGATGCAATGTTGGGAAAAGGATGGGGTGCTTTACAGTAGCATGTGTTTGTGTGTGTTTGAGTGTGTGCTCGTGTGCACTGTGTGTGTGTGTGTTATACTGGCGAGCAAAAAGAAAATGCGACATGTTTGGAATCATCGTGAGTCCGAAAATGTCGCGTTTCTTTTGCTCGTCAGTATATATAATAGCGCAGCGACTAACGATTCCAGTGTTTCCAGCAGAGCGGCGATTTATATGAATTTTTATTATTATTATTTTATATTTTTAAGTCCCTTCTATTTATAGAAGGGACTTCTTAGGACGGGTCGCGGTGGGGCGAATTTAATAGCATGTCCATGGTGCCAAAAACAATCAGTGAAGTAACAAGATAAAAATTACGTCATGTCTAGTTACGCTAACCTTCGGCGCTGGTGAACGTACATTTGGCGCGAAGCGCCGTATGTGCGTATGTATGTATGTGTGTATGTATGTATGTACGTATGTATGTAAACAAGAGAATCTCCGATATTTCTGTACACACAAGCTTGAAACTTGGCGAAATACTTTCTTAAGTGGGTGGCTAAGAGAGCCTCCGAGCATATTGTAATTGAATGTCTCATTGAAGACATAAACAACCGTTTTATAGAAAGTCGGTTGACCCAGGTTATTGTCCGTAATTTTTGGCATATTTACTTGAACTTTTGCATATAGCTAGTTTGGAAAAAGAAATTGGATTAGTTCGTTAGCCAGCTTTGTATCTTTTCAACTTCTTTAGTAAAAATTAATTCTTTTCAGAAAATAATTAAAACATTAAAAAAAACTTTACTTCTAGAGAATGTCAGAGAGTGGCAGTGACGTAAAAGAGACAACTCCGTCACCACGCAGACACTGACATAATATGACTTCATTCTCTCTCTTTCTCTCTCTCTCTCTCTCTCTCTCTCTCTCTCTCTCTCTCTCTCTCTCTCTCTCTCTCTCTCTCTCTCTCTCTCTCTCTCTCTCTCTCTCTCTCTCTCTCTCTCTCTCACACACACACACACGCACACACACAAACATGCGCGCATCTCCAGGAGGAATAGATCCTCATGCGCCCTCCAGGCGCATGAGGATACATGCCTCTTGGAGATATTTGGAGCGCGCACGCACGCACGCACGCACGCACTCATACGCGCACACCGACATCGACGCGCTTTCAGAACTGAAGAGCATGCATTAGAGTCCGAAATAGCTCAGGCGGTTAAGCGTCGGAGCAAGAGAGCGAATGGAATCGCCGGGTCGTGGGTTCGAATCCTCGTCCCGGCCCCGGTAGCTGGACTCACAATCCAGGGGAAAAAGACGGGCTTGTTCAATAGCATGTCCGTTGAAAGGTGCTGATAAATCAAAGTGGCACAGTTGCAGTGCGCCTGAATTGATCAGTGTTCAGGTCGTACTCCATAACATTAGATTTCCCTGTCCCCCATAACCCGCCCGTCACTTCGGTGCCGTGGACGTTAAACCCCGAACTAACCAGCCAAGAGCATGCAAGTGACCCGTGTACTTAGTATATCATGTAGATAGGTAAAGTCAACCTGCTTTCACACAAATTATAGCAAGACTGAAATTGTACCATAAAGTTCTAGTTTTGTCACCATTTTCTCAAGCCTATGAAGCGAAAGTGAAACTCATATCACGTAAAACATAAAATTACGTAAAAACGAAAACTTACGTCATGACAAATGACGTTTGACAAATCAATGACGCCGTATGTCCTGCGCCCTTTATAGAACTCATTGACGCCGGCATTGGCAGATCTGCGAGACTTTTTCAATAGGTTGGTTACAAATTGTACATTGCTTAACGTCCCGACAGCAACAAGACTTTTTCAGGACGTGCCTGCACGGCTTGTGAAAAAAAAACCGTAACAGAATATTGAATGTATGTCGCCAACCGGTCTAATACACTAAATAAACCTAAGACACATCCAATATCAAGAGCTACAGGCAGCGCAGACAGTAGGGAGAGTTTAAAAAAGGAAAATACAGGTGAATGGACCAAGGGTAGACAGAAACACATGCCTCGAAATAGAGGGGAAAACCCACCCTGTGGGGCTGACCAGAGTGACCCTGGGAACTAAAAAGTAGTTAACCCCACCCAAGTCCCCCAGGGCAGACCCGGGTGGGGGACTTTTTCAATAGGAAATAATTTAACATCAGAATCAGGCCAAAGACAAAAGGTAGAGACCATTGACAGCAAGGACAGCTCTCATATAGAAGGGACTTTGTGGGTTATGGTTCATCCCATCTTGTTATCATTTATTTTATTTTTTAAAATTCTTATTATGAAGACTTTTTTACCTTAACAGCTGTAAAGCCCACAGTTTGCATAGATCTACATATAGCCATAGAACAAGGTCGAATATAAGAAAAGTCGGTTATAATACGAAGAAGTACCCAACGGAGAAAGAAACACGCTTAGAAAAAACGGTACAACACAATTTATTAATATTTCGGGTAAATACCCTTTGTCAAAATAGACAAACAAACAGAGACATTATTTGCTACTTATCTTCAGATGCAGAAGGAATGTGGCAACTGAAGGTGACGTAAAAAGAAAAAGAAAAGGAAAGGAAAGGAAGAACAAAAGTAAAAATGACGTCAAAGAAAAAAATCGTAAGAGAAAGACTCAGAGAGAAACTAAACACGAGAGACAAGAGTGTGTGTAAGCGCGCGCAGGAGCGAGCAAAAGTAAATGCGCGTGTGTGAGGCCGGGGAGAGAGAGAGAGAAGAGAGACAGCGAGAGAGAGAGAGAGGGGGGGAGAGAGAAAAGAGAGAGAGAGAGAGAGAGAGAGAGAGAGAGAGAGAGAGAGAGAGAGAGAGAGAGAGAGAACGAACGGGGAGTACCCTTGGGCACGAAGTAGAGAGAGAGAGAGAGAGAGAGAGAGAGAGAGAGAGAGAGAGAGAGAGAGAGAGAGAGAGAACGAACGGGGAGTACCCTTGGGCACGAATAAACTGGGCACTGTGGCGCCACTCGGGATGAATATGAAAGATTAACTTTTTGGACCTTACCTGTGTCTTCTGCTAACTGTCATTTACCTTACCGAGTCGCTTCTGTCTGACTACTCACTAACCAGATAGTTGCGGCTGGCGCTGATTGATATGTACTTTGTGCCTCCCATGGGGACTTTTTCAGCGCTGGCCATACGTTAAATTGGATCCCTTGCCCTTCCCTGTCGGGCGCCTGGTCGCCGGTCCTTGGATTTATGCGCGGGTGTGGGGGGCGATCATGTGCATTCCCTTGGGGATGTATGTGGTCGTCTTGTTCGCATGCCTGTGCGTTCGTCCGTGGGCTGGAGGGTGCCTGTTGGGTGGGGCTGGTGGCTCTGTTTGTTTGCCTTCCCCCCCCCCCTCCCTTTTTGTTTTCTCTCTCTCTCTCTCTCTCTCTCTCTCTCTCTCTCTCTCTCTCTCTCTCTCTCTCTCTCTCTCTCTCTCTCTCTCTCTCTCTCTCTTTCTCTCTTCCCCCTTTCTCTCTCTCTTCCCTTTCCCCCTCCCCTTCACCCGCCCCTTTTGTCTTTCTCTGCCCCCACACCCGGGTTTTTTTTTTTTTTTTTTTTGAGTTACCCTTGAAGATGGTTTCACAACTACCTACTCTCCTCTTATACCATTATTCTCTTACTGAATTTGATTATTTGCTTTGTTTCATCGATATTCCTTGTTGTGTACCATGCTAAATGCTGGGGTTTTTTTTCCCGGGGTCCTCCCGTTTTTCCCCGAGGTAGTCCTCAACTCGATGGTGATATAAGGTTTGCCTTCGGGTTGGTGTTTAGCTGGCTTTGTGTATTAGACACTCAGCCTACTTCGTGCCCAAGGGTACTCCCCGTTCGTTCTCTCTCTCTCTCTCTCTCTCTCTCTCTCTCTCTCTCTCTCTCTCTCTCTCTCTCTCTCTCTCTCTCTCTCTCTCTACTTCGTGCCCAAGGGTACTCCCCGTTCGTTCTCTCTCTCTCTCTCTCTCTCTCTCTCTCTCTCTCTCTCTCTCTCTCTCTTTCTCTCTCTCTCTCTCTCTCTCTCTCTCTCTCTCTCTCTCTCTCTCTCTCTCTCTCTCTCTCTCTCTCTCTCTCTTTCTCTCTCCCCCTCTCTCTCTCTCTCTCGCTGTCTCTCTTCTCTCTCTCTCTCCCCGGCCTCACACACGCGCATTTACTTTTGCTCGCTCCTGCGCGCGCTTACACACACTCTTGTCTCTCGTGTTTAGTTTCTCTCTGAGTCTTTCTCTTACGATTTTTTTCTTTGACGTCATTTTTACTTTTGTTCTTCCTTTCCTTTCCTTTTCTTTTTCTTTTTACGTCACCTTCAGTTGCCACATTCCTTCTGCATCTGAAGATAAGTAGCAAATAATGTCTCTGTTTGTTTGTCTATTTTGACAAAGGGTATTTACCCGAAATATTAATAAATTGTGTTGTACCGTTTTTTCTAAGCGTGTTTCTTTCTCCGTTGGGTACTTCTTTGCATTTCACACGCTTGGCAGTCACCTTTTTGGTCTGGATCGGTTATAATACGGCTTTCTCAAAGCTTTTGACACTTCACTTGTATGTAAATTCCCCGACACACACCAAGCCGTGGATAAACCAGCACCAACATGTTGCCCTCTGGCTTTTATTTGTGACGCGTATCACAAGTTCATTAGCCCTTTGGCTGTCAGCAAAGAAAGCCAACGCTGCACGTTTTCTGACGAAAACTGTGGATTATAAGCCCGGCCAAACATGCGTTCCAATAATTTCCGGTACTGAATTGGCGAAAACTGAATAAACCTGATCTACCCACTGCACATCCACCCAGGCGTGTACGAGACTTATTCAGCAGTAGTGAGGGTCCCAGGTATTTATATGGATTTTTTTTTTCAATGTCTGTGCAGGTACTGGCTCGTATTTTTTCTTTGACGGCCGCATTCCCTACCTGGCTGACTATTCACCCCATCTGAACTTCTACCTGGTGCCCATAGTGGTGAGTACACGCCTATAGCAAATCACCTTGGTCTCGACTTCTGCTGTGAGATGGCCTTAATCGCCTGCTCGGCCATAAATCCTAATAACTAACTGTTGTTGACTTCCTAACATGTTCTCCGCCAGGATGTCCATTTTAAGAAAAGCGACATTTTCATTGTTAACCCTTTTAGCCCCGGATCCCTACAGCAGGTGAGATGGCTTGAGTTAAGGCGCCAAGATAATCTGGCACTACCCTTGAATTATCATGGTCAAGCCATCTAATGCAACTGGTACATAGTCGTTAGGCAACAGCCCTAAAATTTGAGAAATGGGACCTTGGGACTAAAAGGGTTATAACTGCTGTTTGTTAAACTTGATGACAGCGGTGATAATGACTTTCGCAACTAGGGTGTGGAGTCGTGGTGGTGGTGGTGATGAAGGTGGCGTCTGCACAGACTGTGCCAGCTCGGCAGGTGCAGGCGATGGATCTTTCATGACTGATAGTTCAAGGGTCATGCCAGTTTAAGCACCAACCTGATCTGGCACTAACCTTGAACTTTACTGCCAATACATAACACGTTCACTGAAACGTGAGCTCGCGATCAAACCGCAAGAAGGCATAGATCGTCATGAGCCCCTGCGACTGCGGGGGTCATGAGGATCTATGCCTCTTGCTGAGAACAATTTGTGTCCTTGTTTTTGGGGCAGTTGTGGCTTTTGGTCGTTCAGTTATCACAGATTTCAGAAACAAGATGTCGTCCGTGCGTTCACTAAACGACCAAAAGCCGCAACCGTCCAAAGAACATGCACACAAAGGGGTCTCAGCAAGAGGCATAGATCCTCATGAGCCTCCGCTGTCGCGGGGCTCACTAGTGAGAGTCTATGCCGTTAGATCGCGTTCACTTTGTCTCGGCAGTAAAGGGGTTAGCGACAGCGCCGGATTCAATCAGTTTTTAAAGGGGGGTTCTGAACGACAATATTATTGTTCAGGAGCGCGTGCTTCCAGGTCAACTTCCGAAAAATTCTAATAGCGGGGAGACGCGGGGGGGGGGGGGGGGGGGGGGGAGGGGGGGGGGGGTAGAGAGAGAAAGCCGCGTGCTCTTCCAGGGTCCGAGAAAATCAAATAGTGGAATAGTGGGGGAGGGGGGGGGGGCTTTTTCCAGAGTCCGAGGGATACCTAAAAGCGGGGGAGGGTGCTACAATAATATTAAACCACCCCCTCCTTCTCGGACCATGTTGTGGCTTGTTAGTTAAGGATTTTTTTTAAGCCGGAGGGGGGGGGGGAGGGGGGGGTGCTGTAGTAGCACCCCCCTCTGGATCCGGCCCTGAGCGATGAATATGTCGCGATGCACTGAACGTGAAAACCTGTTGGCCTAGATCTGACAAAGGGGAAGTAACCCCTATTCCTTATAATTCCCGATAATATTCACGTGCAATTTGCATATATATATATATATATATATATATATATATATATATATATATATATATATATATATATATATATATATATATATATATATATATATATATATAATATATATATATATATATGCAAATTGCACGTGAATATTATCGATGGCTCTGCCGGTGTGCAGATTGTGATCATTGGAGCCTATGTGGTGACGTCAGCCTTCTTTAGTGTCTACAGCATGGCAGTGGATACTCTCTTCCTCTGTTTCCGTAAGCATGCTTTTCATTCGCCGTTTCATATTCACTCATTTTATTTATTAATGTAAGCACCATGCCATTCTGGCACCACCCTTTTATCTATCATGGTCGAACTGCATGCCTCCTCAGGGAAATCGAATGTAGTCTTCAGAAGAAATCTTCCAAATTTTGACTTAGCCCAAGGCTTAGATGATCTTTTATGCATATTATGTATTATTATTATTTTATTATTATTGTTATTATTATTCTTGCAGTAACTGACCTAGAGAACAACGATGGAAGCGCAGAGAAGCCTTACTTCATGAGCAAAGGCCTGATGAAGATACTGGGGAAGAAGAACAAAGCTCCTGTAGCGAAAAAATATTAAGGCGGCATCAACCAAAATCCGCCCCAACAGCTGCAAATTAGCAGGCCTTCTGGTGTCAGAACTTGACAAGAAACTACACTATTATGGAAGCAAGACAATAACAAGAAAGGCAAAGCCATTATGGCTCACGTGCATGACTGATGTTACATGTGTGACCTTTGTGACAAGGGCTGGCTGCTGCAGCAGCAAAATCCAGGTTTTCTGAAAATGTAAGCATTTTTCACACATCTGTCAACTGCCCTTGACCCTTGACCTTCGTGATGAGTTGACTAAATTAGTATGCATAGGAAGGTCTTATCAGCTGTCTTTGTACCAAATGTGGCTGAAAAAAATTGGCTATTTTTGAACTATTTCCTGAACTCTTCTGACCCTTGACCTTTCTGAGGGATCAACCAAATTAGTGTGCATAGAAAGGTCTTCCCATCAGGTATCTCTGTAGCAAGTTTGGGTTTAAAGTTGTGAATAGTATTAGAGACAAAATAAATTATGTCAAAATAGCTATTTCTGACATATTTCCTGATCCCCTGTGACCTTGACCTTTGTGATAGGTCACTCAAACTAGTATGTTTAGAAAGGTCTTGCCACAAAATATCCTTGGTCCAAGTTTGAAGAATCTGGCTTGAATAGGCTCAGAGAAAATGCCAACGTTAAAGTTTATGATGGACGACGGTGGACGGATGGACGACCACTGGCTCAAAATATACTCACTTTTGCTTCGTACGTGAGCCAAAAAGTGTCTGATCTAGAAGCATGAGATCATTAGTATCCACTGCAGGCAGAGCTGCACGATGAGAGAGCTTTAGTTCAGTCCTGTGCACGCCACTAAGCAAGGTGCTCCGCAATAGCGCTATGACACTAACACCGCTCTTGCGCTACAATGCTAACACCACTACAGCGGAGCACCTTGCTTAGTGCCTTGCGCAAGAATTACGCTCTCTCACGTAACTCAACCCTGAAGCTGCTGCACAAGATTAACTTAAGCATAAGCTACGCATCCGGAGGCGCCACGTCTCTAATGACTTAAATGATAGTGTGTCTGTGCCCACCTCCGTGGACTAGTATAGCCATACTGAAGAAGGCGAGGACAACGTGGACTAGTATATCCATAAGAGGAAGGCAGCGACAATGTACGGGTAATTTAACCCCAGTCAGTGGCTCTGAGGTAAAGCACGCTGATTATTCTGATTATTCTGTGAATTTTACAATCGACCAACTTTCACTGAAACCAACCCTCCCTTATCCGGCCGCAGCATAGAAGCAAGAGTCACCACGACAACTAAATAATTTGAACAATCGCTGTAGCAACGAGTTTTTTTCCCTCTGAAAAAAGGAGGGTTGCGTTTATTTAAAGTGTGTTTCTCCCCAGGGTAAAATTCATAATATATCCATCCATGAGACACAATCAGCGGGAGACGAATCAGCAATGCTAATTCAAGGGTAGTGCCAAAATAGCTTGGCGCCTTCCAAGGCGCCAAGCTAATTCGGCACTATCCTTGACAACTACAATGGCTGGTACATAGTCTTTATATACTATATAGACGTTTCCCAGCTATCTAAATGTCAGTGAAATGGGACGGGGTGTATATCTAATAATGTAACTGTTAACTCATTTGAGACGTGCCGCATACGGATACGCGGCAAATTTGCACTGTGCAAAATGTGTGGTGCATAATTCTTCGCCATGTTTTTACTCTTTTTTCTTCCTTTATTCTCCTTAACCCTTTTAGCCCCAACACCCTACAGCAGGAGATTGATTGATCATGATAATTCAAGGGTGGTGCCAGATTAGCTTGGCACCTTCATGGTCAATCCACCTCCTGCAGCTGGTACGTAGTCAAGTAACGCTTCCAACATTTGGGAAATGTACCTGTGGAGCTGAAAGGGTTAAAGCTACAGGCTGTTCAGCAGCACACTCTGGGGGCAAAAGCGCTTTTCTTTGTAACAATTTCCTTTCAAAACAACATTATACTTTCATTTTAACTTTCGTAAATTCCACCAGCATAGATATTGCACAGTATTGTCTGTACGTTTCGGTTCTGAAACAGCATTATTTTGGAAAGCAATGAAACCCAACAGAAAAAAATACCGTTTTATTTCGTCTTTATAACTTTAGACATTGAAATGGTATTATAGTACACTTCTGTATTTTGTGGAAAGTGCTGATTTTTATCGAACACCCCTAACTCTGATTTTTCCAATTATGCAGACACGGCGAATAAGCGCCATTAATTTATACTTGTAAATATGTCCTTTAAAAGGAAATGCGTTGTGTATCATTCTACCCAAATATGTAACTATTTTCATACATAGTTTATTTTGATGGTCATCATTAAGGAACAAAGTTTTTAAGTTAGTGTTCATAAACCTATCATAATTGTCACTTTTCTTTGGCCTTGAAGTGTACATACTAAGTACACCTAAAATGAAAAAAACAATTTGAAAATTGTTACAAACTATTACAATTTTTTTAAATTTTAATTCAAATATATGTATAATGTGATTTAAAACATAAAATGAGAGCCCCTTTTTTTTGTTTATGAGTGTACTGTGACAGCTGTCATAACATGATGTATCAATAAGTAGGACCTGTTTTCAGGCAGCCACCTTAGTTTTCAAAGAAAAGATTATCGAAAGACAGATGCTCTTCATTAGAAACCTTGAAAGGCAACATTAACTCGTTCTCCCCGACGGCTGTATTTCCCAAATTTTGGAGGCGTCATCTCATGACTATGTACCAGTTGCAGGAGATGGATCTACCATGATAATTCAAGGGCAGTACCATATTACTAGCTTGGCGCCGACAGGCGCCAAGCTAATCTGGTACTACCCTTGAATTATCATGGTCAATCCATCTCCTGCTGTAGTGCGTCAGGGCTGAATGGGTTAACTTTGTCACCTGACATTAAAGACCATCATTTTGGTGGCTACAGCCAGGTTTAGGGTTATTGGCTACGGCCACCTAAATACTCTCCCTGAGGGTGGTCACTGAAAACAGGTTTTGCTGATGTATGAAAACACCACACAGTCGCTGGCGCATCGGACTTACTATACCCTAATATGACATATCAACAGACATTTTTAAACAGAAAGTGTTACACCTGCCATAGGTGGATGTGAAATGGGTTTTTGTGTGTTCAAAGCCAATATCAATATTTAACTTTATGCAGAACAAAAATGCTAACTGAACTACATTACTTTAAAAACAACGTTGAAATCCTATTGAAGATTTTTCCATCTACTTTTTTAAAACAAAGGTTTCTTTTTGTAACTTTTTGTTTAATGTGTATATAAATCTGGAGCAATTCTTGTATTTAATTGCACATAATAACTGTGCATGGGATGAACTGCATGTACAGCTTTTGATTTTTTTCCTCAGGTTTTGTGTGTGTGTGTAATACTGTAATAATATCAAGAGACTTTTTGGTAGATTTTGTTGCCCTGTACAATGAAAATTCAAGTAGGCTAAAAGAAAAAAGGCAAGTATCAAGTATTAAGTATTTACTCTTAAACTCCCTGAACTAAATGACTTCCATTCTATAGAAGTCATTTTGTTCTTGGAGTTTGAGAGTTGATCATGATATCATCACAGTATGTACATGTAGATATTCCTGTGTAATGAAAAGAAGGGTACTGTTGAAACACATCATTAAAACTTGTTTCTTAACCCAAACCTGTGAGTTTTCGAGTACTGCAGACGACTTGCTGAATTTGGTCTACTATTGTTTGTGTGCCTTTTTCTTACAACTGTGATACATGTTGACTGTTGTGCATTGTGTTTGTAGTCAATAAAATCATGTTGGTAAACATCTTTTGTGGTCAGTGTGTGAACGACTTTACTGTATTGAGCAGTTATCTATGTATCTGGTATTATATTCACAACAACAAAATGTGTGTGTGTGTTGAAAATGTGAAGTGATATAGTGAGTAACCCATTTAAGCCAACGGCCGTATTTCTTGAATTTTGGAAGCGTAGATGACAGGGCTCACCATGATAATTCAGGATAGTGCCAGATTAGCTTGGTGCCTGAAGGCGCCAGGCTAATCTGGTACTACCCTTGAATCCATCGCCTGCTGTAGGGCGTCAGGGATAAAAGGGTTAAAACTTAAATTCTCTGACCGCATTTCTCAAATTTTTGAAGCATTACTTATTGATTATGCACCAGCTATAGGCGATGGGCTTACCATAATCATTCAAGGGTAATGCCAGATTAGCTTGGCACCTTCAAGAGTTCACCTGTCATTAACCGCCGTGAGATGGCTTAGTTCCCTGCTTAGTGTTAAACCCAAATAACTAACCTGTCATGAAGGGCCATACTTAGATGGCTGTCGCTACTTTAATGACAAACGACACTATTGCCCTTCCAGATTTCTCTTGAGAGAGCACCTGTCTCTTTAACCTTGTAGGAATTATCGCGACAAAAGCGCTGCAGATATGCAAAGGGTTAAGACCATTTTCTATTGAAAACAAACAACAAAGACGTTTCACCAAAACAGGTTTTGCTGTATCAACTCCATAATGGCGAAAGTCAAACTTGTCAACCCCCCAGCACTCAATCACCACAAAATTAAAAAAAAATTACAACCCCAAAAAATTTATTTACGTATTTATTCTCCGTTATCATCAAAATCATCAACGTCCATTGTTGCTGAACTAGAGGCCTTTGGCTGTTTTTTCGTCTTCGTCTTGGCCGCAGACGTACTTGGTTGTTCCTCTGTCATTTCCTCTGTAAAATAGATAAATAAATAAATAAATAAACAAATAGATAATTTAAGCCCACGGCCGCATTTCTTGATTTTGGAAGCATTACTTATCGACTAGGTACCAGCTATAGGCGATGGGCTGACCATGATAATTCAAGGGTGGTGCCAGATTAGCTTGGTGCCTTCAGGCGCCAAGCTGATCTGGACTACCCTTGAATTAACATGGTCAATCCACCTGCTGTAGAGCATCGGGGCTAAATGGTTTAAATTATGTCTGACCTCTCCTTTTGCAAACTAAATTATGTGTACTCAGTTTGACCAATAATAAATAGATAAATAAAATACATCAATAAAACTGTGATTCTATTTCCTTAGAACTGTGCCATGTAGTGAACCATGACACAGATCAAGCCCATGTCGGCCAAGATCTGCATGCACATATAAAATGCCTGTCAAAACCCTGATTAACCTATTGACTGCCCAAGAAAATACAAACACCACTCAACTGCAAAAGGCACAGATCATCATGAACCCCTGAGGTGAGTTTCTTAAATACAGTTGACGAGGAGAGAATTTGTCCACAGCGTTTTCTTGTGAAAGTGCTAACCCCCACTGTGGGTCAAATGTGCAAAATGCCTTTCAATCTATGGCCAGTCAAGCGAGGTGTCATCAAAGGGTGTGAGACACCACACAGCTAAACAAAAGCAATGCGCCGTGCCACATGTGTCAATATCTATAGACCTTAGTTCCAGGACTGTTTAGGACTCCCCCCCCCCCCCCTCCCCCCTACGCAAACCAACCTCAATATATAGTGAATGGACATCTCACAGTCACGTTTCACAGGCCCCAGCAACCATGATATATATAATTATATCAAGTCACATCTTCCACCTGGAGAATAGTGTTCATAGTGTTCTGGTGGCAAAGGGACTAAAACACCCCTTAAATTTTTGGGATGTACAATGCAGTACAAGTCAGCCTCAATACATGGCCAGAGTCATAAAATCAGATGACGTTCTTCACCATCGCGTTATTGTAGTGATGAATTTACAAAGGTTCGTGAAGAAAACCCAAAGGAAAGGGCCTTGGGCCAACATCAGCTTTAGCTGGCCTGCGCACCGCTGTGGCTGATGTTGGCCAGAGGACCTTTTGCTCACCTGGAAACTCTGTGGGAGTCTGAGACGTGTGTGTTATATCTGATAATGTGGTATACTGGAGCATTTAATACTGAGGCTGAGCTGTACTACTTCCCGCTTCCATCACCTTCATCCACTCAAGTACGACTTAACCCCCTTGTGCACACAGCCACTGGTACTGTTTTTAAACCCATCACTGCTGCGAAAAATGAATACCACCTAACTGCAACCAGTACATGAGGCATAGATCCTCATGAGCCCCCGCAGTTGTGGGGGCTCATGAGGATCTATGCCTCTTGCGGAAACCACTTTGCATCCATGTTCCCTCAACTGCTGGAGATCTTTGATGTTGGATCCACATGTACCATGATATCAACAACACAGTCCACGTCTGTTGGCAGTGAATGGTTTAACCACCCTGTGCCATGCAGCCATTGGTACTGTTTAACTCACTGAAGGTGTCCAGCATCAATATCTGCGGAAATGTCTTATAGCATTACCACCAGCAATGCTGAGACGACACTTTTGTAGCTACTGATGCAGGGCACCTTGAATGGGTGGCTAGATGCACACCAGCATTAACCCATTCAACTCTAGGTGTCACCTAACAATTATATACCAATTGCAGGAGACGGATCGACCATAATTCAAGGGTAGAGCCAAATTAACTTGCTTGCCATCAGGCACTAAGTTAATCTGGCAACACCCTTGCATTATTATGGACGAACCATCTCCTGCATCCCGGCTAAATGTGTCCAATTACATGGTTCATGAAACAAAATAACTTATAAGCATAGGCAACAAAACATGCGCCTGTGGTTTAAAAGATCCCACAGAACTACGGTTACATGTTCTGATCCCACAACAGAAATGATGAAACTAAAGCCTAAAATTTAGGCAACCAGCTTGGCTACCAAGATTCAATAGCCAATAGCCCCAGCAAAAACTCTGTCACCCGACAAATTAACATTTTCTTCTGAGCTCCAAATTCAAGTTACCTGAGAATTCTGTAGTCACCACAGGTGACCAGGAACCTTTTTCAGCATCCCCGTGCAGAAACAAATTTTCACCAGTATTCCACTTAACCCACTGAGGCTAAAAGCTTTAAAATTGTATACTGGCACATGCAAGCTACATTATACTAATTATAGTATTTACAGATAAAGATATAGACCAATGGCTTTAGTTCAAGGGTAGTGCCAGAATAGCTTGGCATCTCTAGGCGCCAAGCTGTTCTGGCACTACCCTTGAACTATTTTAGTCAAACTTATTTCACACACTGGTGTATTCCGAATGATAAGGGTTAATGTACAGGTCATATATACCATCATCATCTAGCATGTCTTTGTCACGTTGTTGGTGTCGCAGCCTTTTCAGCAGCCTGTTGCGCTTCTTGTTTGACAACTTCACATTGTTCTTGATGTTTTTCCTGCACACAAGAAACCCACTTATTAAAAACACACAAATTGCCACACTGTTTTGCCGGAGTACTCTAAAGGAGTATGCCACAAGTACACGTCTATTCAAATGAGATGCAAAGCATCTTATTTGAATAGAAGTGTACTTGTGACATATTCCTGGTCTTTGATTTTGAATTGATTTCCAAACAACAATCTGTTTCGACTGACAGTGAAGAAGTTACAATAAAGAAACCTTCCCCCTCTACTAGAGTGAATCCGTTGAGCATGTGAGTAGCAGTGTGAAAAAAAGATCACATACAGAGCCCAGTATCAAAACGTCTTCCGGCCCACGATGGCCGCTGTGGGCCCGAGCACAGCTGTGCGCAGGCCCACTGCGGCCATTGTGGGCCTGAGGCTCGTTGCATACTGGGAGAGTTTAGTTAAATAAAAGTGTATTCCAAATGGTCTTGTCATTTTATCTATCATTGGGGGGGGGGGGGGGGGGGGGGGGGGGGGGGCTGATAATTCATTTTGTAGTGAGCAAGTAAAAATATAATTTCTGAAGTCAGGCTTAAAAAATTGTGTACCTTGTAGGAGCAGGGGTCATGATTATTGCAACAAAAAAAAACAAAAAAAAAAAATTATTTGGGGGGTTGTGTAGGTTAACCATGCATTTTTGGGAGGTGTATGATTTAAAAAAGCAACTGTATTTGCATCTACAGCCAGTGACAGCAGGTCAGCTGCACACCTCTCAATCCCTATAGTGATGGGGGGGTTGATAGAGGGAACATTTAAGAGCCAAAGTTGACAGGAATGCCTTTTTGTAACGTGAGTTTGGGAACTTTTCACCCTGGTCATCATATATAATGTGCTCAGGTAGGCGTTTGTCTGAATAAGAGTTACTGATCTTTTTTTTTTACATTGCATATATGCGTTTCCCCCGACCCTATGTATACTCGCACCCAAAACTGAAAACCAAAACGCAAAAGAGTAACCAAGAAAGAAACTATTTTGTCATTTTTAACCCTTTGGTTGTCAGTAACAGTTTTAGTCTCAATGATTGCTGCAGGAATCATCAGGACAAAAAGTGCAACCGGCAGCCGAAGTGTAAATCTGACATGTTCCTTTCTTTCTTGGTTATATATTTAGATGTGGCATACAAACTTACAGTTTGTTTTTCAGCATGTCTCTGCTGAGAAGTTCTGCATCTTCAATTATCAGTTCTGTGGTGATGTTCTTCCTCACCTCTGCACGTCTCGTACGCTTCCATTTCAATGTCTTTTTCTGTTTTAGCTGAAACAAGAAATTCAATATGAGAACATTTCTGTTTTTTTATGTACTTTTTTATGAAACATTTTAAAAGATTTGATATATAATACATTTCTGAGAAATGTGACATCTTACTTTTTAATTATATGAAATACAACAAAGTTATACTTAAAGTTTAGGAACTATTATTTTTAACCCATATAGCCCCAAGGCTGCATTTTTGAAATTTTAAAGAAGTGTTTTTTTTTTGTGACTGTGTATAAGTTGCAGGAGGTGGAACAACCATGATAATTCAAGGGTAGTGCCAGATTACCTTGGCACCTGCCTGATGGCTCTAAACTAATCTGGCACTACCCCTTGATTACCATGGTCGATCCACCTCCTGCTATTGGGTGTTGGGGCTAAACGGAGTTAAGGTCACAGTTTACATAAACAATAATTATTTTACCATTATATATTCACACAAGGGGTAACAGTTCAGGAAAAAAAGAGAAAAAGGCAGCAATTAAACAAACATAAAAAACAGTATAGTAAATGTGCAATCAAAGTAACAACATACCGTCTTTTTCTTATTTTTAATTTGTCCAAATACACCCATTCTTTTGAATGGCACAAAATGAGTAACACCCTGTCTCTGCGACTGTGAGGCTAAGAAAGTAGGCCAGCAACTGAAAACGAAAGGTAAAAACATATAAAAAGATGCTATTTATTACAGGTGATCTGCTCCCAAACTGGCTTTGATTGCTAATCAAGGTTCACTGATGCATTCAAACCTATAGCTGCCCAATGTGCACAGGTCATTGGGCCAACGTCAGCCACCCTTGGCCCACGCATGTCCGTGCGCGGGCCAACGGTGGCCAACGTCGGCCCGATGACCTTGTGCGCATTGGGTGTCTTGGCGAACCACCTGTGTAAGACAACCACCTGCATAAGCTGACCATCCATGTTTGGTCCCAAAATAAATTCCCATGGTCTCCTTTATGACCCTGTGTCTATACACACTGAGACCACCTGTCTATGGTGACCGCTTTTTGACAGTCCATTGGATAGTCACCTTAGTTATACAGGTTTGGCTGTACAACTGATTTTCAATAATGCCTTGTCTTCTGCCCTTCTAAGTCAGAACTCTCATGTAGTAATGTACAAAGGCGACGAAAACCAGAAAACTAAGTCTTTCATTTTATCACATTTAAATTAAACTTCAAGTTATCCATTTGTCCAGGACTATTGTTTCATAAACATATATGTATGTTTATATGTATGTATATTAGAACACAGTTTATATAAGTCTTTCTTCTTCTTGTTTCCCTGCCACAGTCAAACAATCTTTTCACTCTGATACACCCATTGCTTGAAAGAAATTTGACTGATAGTTCAAGAGTGGTGTCAAAACAGCTTGGCGCCTGAGGCGCCAAGCTATTCTGGCACCACCCTTAAACTAAAACAGTTGCTCTATCTCCTAATCTATAATGCAGGCTTCATACCTAGACAATAAGCAAATTTTACGGGATAAAGGAGATCGGGTACTGCGAACTACTGATTAACCAGCTAGCGAAAGAGAGAGTTCTTTAGTTATTTCTGGACGTTCATCTGATAATGTGTTCGATTGAGAGAAAAAAAATCCCATATTGTACAGCTAATACAATAAGTGAACATTACCTTAGCAATCCGGACCGTCAGCAATAGAAACGTGGTACATGACGTTTCCTCGTGTTTTCCTCGCAAATTAATTTAGAGTGCAGCCCCTTGCTCAAGCGAGAAGAGATCAGCCACTCACAAAGCAGTATGCGCAAGCATGGGGCCAAAGAGAGCAGCCACTCAGCAACTGAGAATGTGTATAATGGTGAGTATTATGGTGCACCAAATTATCTAAAATTCGAATTTTTGTTATAAATTATGCAATCATTTGTAACAATTTGTTACAGTTTTATGATTGGCGAATTAATCCGCCTGAATTCAGTCAAGTGTAAGTTTCGTACAAATGACATATACCGTGCTAGTCTTTTCATATAATCATAAAGTTATACTAATAGTTAAACTGAAGACTGAACTTGAACTTTATATAGATAGATAAGATAAGATGGTTTATTGCCATATGTTTCCATGTACAAAACAATAAAAACATTGGAATTTGTCTTGATGTCAGTTACTAAGACTAAACACACACACACACACACACACACACACACACACACACACACACAGAGAGAGAGAGAGAGAGAGAGAGATCTGATACAGTTAAAAACTGACTGTACACAATCATTCTCACTCGCCACTCGCGCTCTCTCCAATTAGTCCGGTTGATCAGAGAGAGCGTGAACAGCAAGAGGGAAAAAACTGTTGCGGAATCTGCTGGTCTTGGTACTGATGGACCTGTACCTGCGCCCTGATGGTAAAATTTGAAAAAGCTCATTGCCGGGGTGGGTGGAATCACTGGAGATAAGACGTGCTCTACGTAAGAGACGCTGCTGGTACAGTGAGTCCAGGCTAGGAAGATCTCTGCCTATGATTTTTGAAGCGGTCTTGACCACCCTACTCAGTCTGATTTTCTCTTTGGCCGTGATGGAACCATACCAAACCGTGATCGAAAAGGTGAGCACGCTCTCAATCACAGCTCGGTAGAATTGCATCAACATGTGGGCACCGAGACCGAAACTTTTCAGACGTCGCAGGAAGAACAAGCGCTGCTGTGCTTTTTGGACGATAAGGCGAGTGTTTTCCTCCCACTTCAGGTCACATGACAGGGTAGTGCCAAGAAACTTAAAGTTCTGGACTGTTTCAATGATTTCACTATTGATCACAAGAGGGGAGGGACGGGGAGGTAGGGACTGTTTCTTTCTAAAGTCCACAATCATTTCTTTTGTTTTGCCAGAGTTCAGTTCAAGGTTGTTGTTATTACACCAACTAATTAGAGTCTCAACCTGACTACGGTAAGCGGATTCGTCTGAGTTTGTAATGCACCCTTCCACTGTGGTGTCATCTGCAAATTTCAGAACTTTAGTACTGGCATGGCATGAAGCACAGTCATAAGTAAACAGGGAGTAGAGCATAGGGGAGAGCACGCACCCCTGAGGCGTGCCCGTGGATAAAGTGAGGGTGGATGACACATTTCCACCAATTTTAACGACCTGTGGTCTCATCAACAGGAAATCGAGGGTCCAGAGGCACAATGTCTCTGGAACTCCGATTTGCTGGATCTTCTGGTACAATTTAGATGGAATAATGGTGTTAAAAGCAGAACTGTAATCAACAAATAAAATTCTGGCATAGGTGTTTGGGATTTCAAGGTGTTGTAAAACATAAAACAAACCAAGTGACACCGCATCCTCCACGGAACGTGAGACTGAAGAACCCAACGGATAAAGAAACACGCTTAGAAAAGACAGTTGCAACACAATTTCAATACTATTAATATTTTGAGTAAATACCCTTTTTTAAAAAATAGACAACAAACTTGTTTTTAGTTTATATACAGTCCTAACCCATGGCATACGAGTCAATTTGACGATTTACCGGGTGCAGGCTGCAGGTCATGAGGATCTAACAGGGCGGATGAGTTACCTCCCGGGGAGGGGGGAGGGGCCGGTACCAACTTTTTCTTCGGCATTTGGACCTTCAACCTGACACAAAAGGCACCTGTATGCCATATCTACAGTGCTTCTCGCCAGCTAGACTTCCGTTGGATTTTCAAGTCGCTTGACTGAATGTTCTGAGTGACCACGGGTACTATACCCAGGAACCCTTTTCAGCACACCTGTGCACAAACTGGATTTTCACAAATACATTCACCAGCATTCTTCTTAATTTGCATATCTATTGACGCCGAGCAAAAGAAATGCGACATTTTTGGCATCATGAAGCGGCACAGCCGTGCGCGGGCCTCCTGCGGCCGTCGTGGGCCCGAGACTGGC
Organism: Semisulcospira habei; assembly: GCA_036245525.1. Taxonomy (NCBI): domain Eukaryota; kingdom Metazoa; phylum Mollusca; class Gastropoda; family Semisulcospiridae; genus Semisulcospira; species Semisulcospira habei. The sequence continues at coordinate 175,512,042 of BTPG01000004.1, forward strand.
ACGGTACGATCTAAAGCCCAACTGAGTTGGGATGGGAAGGGACTTGGGAGGGGGGGGGGATGGGTTGCGGAAACACCCACCCGGCCACAACCCCTTCGACTTCCGTCCGACTTAGGAATACTTTATTATCGCAACCGGTTTCAAAACACACAAAATAGAAGCAACAATAATAATAATAATAAATTAATAAATTTTAAAAAATGTAAACCGTAGAAAATGAAACGGGCTGACCGTCAGCGTAACCCATCAACTGGCGGTTTGATGTAAAACAAAAGGGTGAAAGGGGGGGGGGCTGAAGGGTGTGTGTGTGTGGGGGGTGGGGGGGGGAGGTTGGAGGGGTGGTGGGGTGGTGGTGGTCTGTGAGAGTGTCTGTAACGACTTGTTCAACTCGCACAAGAATTTCCTCCACAATGAAACACTGAGTCAAAAACGCCATGTTATTTATTTTTAATTGTTTTCAGCTTTCAACATTTTACTGAAAAACTGAACATGGCTTCAGTCCAGTATGGACCAGCTTAAAATTACGTGTGTGCTTGCTTGTAATTTTGAACCTTACGGCCAAATGCCGTAAGGTTCAAAATTACAGACCAGAACACACACGTGAGGCGGCATGTTGGCTGTGAAGTGCCAGGACTGAAAAATGAAGTTTGGTTTCACCCTTGTCACTGATACGATCACCGTCGCTGCATATTTTGAGTCCCAGTGCACCCTACGGTGCCCAGCCACACAATCCGGCCAAGGCATTTCCCCCGTATGCGTGCAGAACGCTATTTCCACCGCTTCATTTTCAGTTTGACATGGGCGTCGCCGAGCTGCCTCTCAGTGTGGCGGCACTGACTCGGTATCACTAAAGACTGAACCTGCCTGTAGCTTACGACTGAATGACGTATGGTGATAGTCTACTCAACCCATCAGCCTGATCATACTAACGCTAAAAGCTCAAGTTCAAATCATATATTGTACTCTGCCATAGTGCAAGCTACATCATAGTTGACTTACAGATAATGATATAGACCAAGCGGCTTGAGTTCAAGGGTGGTGCCAGTAGAATAGCTTGGCGCCTAAAGGCGCCAAGCTATTCTGGCACTACCCTTGAACTATTTTAGTCAAACTTATTTCACACACTGGTGTATTCCGAATGATAAGGGCTAATATTGGCGAGACTGTCACGTCAGTGCACAATAGACCCACAATGATTGCCAAGTTAGTAAAATGCAAAGAAATATCCCAAGAAAGAAAGAAACACGATTAGAAAGGACAACTACAACGTAAATGGCCTTTCTCATTTTTAAGTTCCTTCTATTTATAAAAGGGACTTTTTATGACGGGTCGCGGTGGGGCGAATTTAATAGCATGTCCATGATGTCAAAGACGGGCAGGCCTAATCCTCTGACAACTGAAGTAACAAGATAAAAATTACGTCGCTGCTGAACGTACATTTGGCGCGAAGCGCCGTATGTGCGTATGTGTGTGCGTATGTATGTAAACAGGAGACTCTCCGATATTGCTGTACGCACAAACTTGACGCTTGGCGAAATATTTTCCCTAAGGGGTGGCTAAGAGAGCCTCCGAGCATTTTGTAACGGGATGTGTCCTTGAAGACATAACGCAGTTCAGAGTCGGTTGACCCAGATTAGAGTCCGTAATTTTTGTCATATTTAATTTAAATTTTGGATATAGGTAGTTTGGAGAAAGACATTGGATGAGTTCGTTAGCCAGCGGCTTTGTATCTTTTCAACTTGTTCAGTAAAAATTAATTCTTTTCAGACAAAATAAAACAGTATAAAACCTTGACTTCTGAAGAAAGTCAGACAGTGGCGGTGACGTAAAAGAAGCAACTCAGTCACCTCCCAGACATTGCGGCAATACTCTAACTATGACGTAATTTCTCTCTCTCTCTCTCTCTCTCTCTCTCTCTCTCTCTCTCTCTCTCTCTCTCTCTCTCTCTCTCTCTCTCTCTCTCTCTCTCTCTCTCTCTCTCTCTCTCTCTCTCTCTCTCAGCCATACACATACGCGCATCTCCAAGAGGCATGTTATCCTCATGCGCCCGGAGGGCGCACGAGGGTCTATGTCTCAGTCTTGGAGACAGACACACACACACACACACACACACACACACACACACCGCACACACATCGACGCGCTTTCAGAAGAGCATGCAGTTGTACTTTAGTGTATCATGTAGCTAGATAAAGTCAACCTGATTTCACACAAATTATATAGCAAGACTAAAATAGTACTGTGAAATTCTAGTTTTGTCACCATTCATTCTCAAGTCTTAAAGCGAAAGTGAAACTCATATCACGCTAATATAAAATTACGTAAAAACCAAAATACGTCATGATACATGACGTTTGACAAACCAATGACGCGTATGCACTGCGCCCCTTTTAGAATTCACTGTGGCGCATTCGCAGATCTGCTATGCCGCTTTTTGAAAAGGAGATATTTCAACATCAGAATTAGGTCAAAGACGAAAGGTAGGGACCCTTGACAGCGAGGGCAGCTCGCATATAGAAGGGACTTTGTGGGTTATGGTTCATCCCATTTTGTTTTCTTTGTTGTAGTTGTATTTTCTGTGTGTACTTGAAAGTACATTAGCTTATTTGTTTTACGGTTCAGCAGGACCATCATGGTCACTGAGGTCGCGGCGCAACTTTTCCCCCGGCCCCCGGCGAAAGATGAGTTTCTGTTTTCACTCCGCAGAACATACAACTGAAGCTATTTAATTATTTCAAGTTCAGTTTGTCTGCTTTCATTCTGTGGCACTTTCAGTTCAAGACCAACGGTATCTCTACGCTTGGAAAAGCCCATACTGTGACCCGTGCCACCAGCCCATCACCGAGTCACAGTCACGGGCCTCAAAGTCTTGACCAGAATTCCTTTCAAAATATGGCAACACTGAGTCGTAAGGGAACCGGGAGGGGTGGGGGTGGGGGTGGAGGAAGGAAGAATATTACAGAGGGGGGGGGGGGAAGCTCCCAAAGAAACTTACATGGGTGGGGCGCCCGAAGAAATGATAGGAGTGGGGGTGGGGGGTGGGGGGCAGAGTATCCCCTTGCTACTGGGCTTGATATGGGGGTGGGGGGGGGGGGAGCGAAGGGCAGAGATTCCTGCCCCCCCCCCCCTGCCCTCCCCTTTCACCCCCCCCCCCCCCTTATCCCCTCCTGACCCCCCCCCCCACCCCCCACCCCTCCACCAGTAGTTTTAGAGGGAGCGAATCCTAGATTTAGATTTTGATGTTGGACTGAACTGATTGTTAAAGGCTGAACTGACGATTGTAGGAGTTGTCATGCTGACAGTTATATTGTTAAGTTTTCAGATGACAGCGCCTTGCTTTCCCTTCAGCAAGGGTCATCTGATGAACATGGACCATCATTGACTGACTTTGTTCAATGGTGCGATGATTCTTTTTTAGAGCTTAACGTGGGTAAGACATGTGACCTTATTGTTGATTTTAGGATGAACAAGCAGGATCACAGTAAGACTATTATACATGATAAGGAAGTTGCCATTGTCCAGAAGTATAAATACTTAGGCACCATCTTCGATGATTGACAATACTGAAACTGTTGTGAAGAAGGGCCAACGGCAGAGATTGTATTTTCTGAGAAAGCTGAACTCTTTCTCTGTTGACAGGACCATTTTAACTTTGTTTTACAAATCAGTCTTTCTTAGAAAGCGTCCTGACTTTTTCGTTCATTTGCTGGTTCCCGAATCTTAGTGTTAAAAGCAAAAACAGTCTTCAGAGAATTGTTCATCTCAGCTCCAAGATCATTGGAGAAGAACAGAGAAGCCTAGCCGTGTTCTGCGACCGTCAGATTGTAAGAAAAGCTACTTCCATCCTGGCTAATGATGCTCACGTGATGAAAGACCTCTTTGAATTGCTACCGTCTGGCCGCCGATACAGACAACCACCATGTAAAACCAACCGTAGGAAACTGTCTTTCATCCCTGTTGCCGTCCGACTGTTAAATATTTTGTAATCTACACAGCTATTAAAAGTGTGTGTGTGTGATGTGCCGGTGTGTGTGTGTGTGCGTGTGTGTGTGTGTGTGTGTGTGTGTGTGTGTGTGTGTGTGTGTGTGTGTGTGTGTGTGTGTGTGTGTGTGTGTGTGTGTGTGTGTGTGTGTGTGTGTGTGTGTGTGTTTATGCAGCTGTTTCATTACATGGGTATCGCTGGCCTGGATGGACAGTTGTAGAGGGTGTAAGTGGAAAGTCGTAAGACGTTAATGTGTTCGCTGATAATGTCGTTAATAATGCTCTTTAAGTTTTTTAATGTTTTAGTAATTGTATTAGTTTAAAATTTTAATATGTCTTAATATTAGTATGATAAGTCTTACAGATTTAGAATATTAATATCAGGTACAAATGGGATATTAGAATGTCCTGATATTAATTAATGTTTATTAAATGACTTTATTTGACTGTTTCCCCCGTCCACACAAATGTAATTGCCCTTTAAGGGATAAATAAAGTTATTTGAATTGAATTGAATTGAGTTGACTACTATTGCTGATTCAGCGGCAGGCAATCCAAGACGACAAGCCGCGTGAGTTCACTCAGGACACGTAACAAAACTGACTCGACTGGCAAAAGACTGAACCGCCATATCCACACTGGTTACCTCACTAAATCCGCTGCGCATGAAGCCGTGGTGTACTGATGCAGGTAACGAGTGTAAAAAGGCAGCACTCAAAGTCGGTTCTCACGGACAATTTTCATAAACAAACCCAGACAAAAACCGGCAGAGGCAGACAAATGGCCGCATTCCTGGTTGGCAACGTAACACGACACCCCATTATTCTCGCTAAAATATGACTTAGGCTTGGCTGGAAAATGCAGGAAGAAGAAAGGGCGGCTGGTGGAAATGAGGGGGAGGGGGGGGGAGGGGGCACGTGGACGAGGGAAGAGGGCAAAATCATTTAGTTATTTTCAACCCCGGCTTTGCGTGTCTGTAGCGGTTGGCGACTAAAACCGCTATCGACACGCAAAGGGTTAAGCGATCTGCTCCAGGGCCGGCTTTTATTGTTAAAATGTATAGACTGACACTGACAAGGTTTTCGATGTTGTCTTGCCTCAGCTAAGAATTTTGTACCCATCTTTTCACAATCCACATACCAGGTTTCGACTGCCCGGCCCTGAGTGACGGTGGAACTCTCCTGTAGGCCTAAGACAAAAGGGGAAGAAAAGTCTTCACGACATTCAAAAGTCATTTGGCCACACAGGGCAATTAGGTTACGCCCCCTTTTCACACACTATTCTCTATTAGCCTCTTGCAACACAAAGCTATGAACGAAGAACCTTTATGCCAAAACAAAACATCCACGCGGAGCATATCACAGGAGAAACATTTTCAGCAATTCTTTAAAAAAAAATCATAGTATCTGTCAGCGTTTTTCACAACACTCTAATGCACTAAGTACCCCATGACAAAACTGTCGTCTGTACTAGCCTGCATACAACCGTGCACATGCCCCAATTAGGCTCCCATGAACACACTGGGTCGACTAAAATTACCCAGATTTTGCTCTTTTTCACACCACCTGTCATGCCTTTTGTTGCTCAAAACGCCAAAAAAAAAAAAAAAAAGTAAAAAAATTGAAGTTTTACTTCCTAAAACAATTGCAAAAAGGAAGGAAATTTTTGAAACTATTTTCTTGCGGAAAAGTTACTACATCATTGCACCGGAAGCAATTGCCCCGTGTGGCCTGTATGCTACAGACCTTTCCGCCCCCCAGCATTATTGTCCGACATATTAAGAACAATCATATAAAGGAGACATAATTATGAACTAATTAACCCCTTCCCTGACAGTGTACGTACATTCTGTTTCGGTAATCTTTATTATGATTTCAACGACACAAAGCCACAGCCCTCCAAGGAATAGGGAGACAAACTGGTCTCAGCAAGATACAAGAGACATAGATCCTCATGAGCCGTCCAGACTGCGGGGGCTTATGAGGATCTATGTCTCTTGCAGTCAGGTTGTGCCGTTCAGTTTTTCTCGGCAATGAAGGGGTTAACCAAGGGCAGTTTTTTCCGGCTGTGGTTGCACAGAGCAATGAGCAATGTCAGTCTCCAGATGCCGTGAGTGCGGGATGCATCACGATTGTTGCCACAGCTTCCTGGTGACTTTGTTCTGTGAGACCATTACATCACAGTCCTGAGGCTAATTTCTTTTTTCTTTAAAATTAAAAAAAAAATGCTTATTGTCCTACGAGGGCTATATTACAGATCAGTCAGGAGACAGGTCAACCATTTTGGTTCAAGGGTGGTGCCAGAATAGCTTAGCGCCTCAGGCGCCAAGCTATTCCGGCACCACCCTTGAACTATCCCAGTCAAATGCATTTCACGCAGTAATGTATCAGGATGAAAAGGGTTAATCAAGGTCTAGACCGGCCAAAGAGGTGACTGTCAAGCGTGAACAACGCAACTCTGAAAATCCCAACACTGAAAAAAAGACTGAAAATGAGTTGACACACCGTGTTTCTTTCTTTGCAAAAAAAAAAAAAAAAAAAAAAAAAAAAAAAAAAAAAAAAAACACGCTTAGAAAAGACAATTACAACACAATTGCGTTGTAACTGGGCTTTCTAAGCGTGTTTCTTCTATTGCTGGGATTTTCTTGTGTAACGAAAGTGGACCTTGGAATTGGATTGTTGCCATCACATCGTAATAACTCCTGATATTGTCAAGAAAAAAATAAAGGAGTTGAATCCTTCCAAAGCTCAATGTCCAGACTGCATCCCTCCAAGAGTTTTACAAGAGTTGTGTAACGAGCTGGCAGAGCCACTTTGCACATTGTTTACATTTTCCCTTGAATCAGGTATTGTACCGCAAGACTGGCGAACCGCAGAGGTAAGTGCGATTTTTAAAAAAGGTTCTAGGTCAGATGCAGGAAACTACAGGTCAGTAAGCTTAACGTGTATAGTATGTAAGGTTTTAGAGTCTATAGTCCGAGATGAGATCGTTAATCATTTTACGGTGAATAATATGTACACTTAATGCTAACATGGTTTTAGAAGGAAACGATCATGTGTTACTCAGTTACTACAGGTTATGGGTGATATAACCTCCTTACTTTACAACAAAAAAACGGTTGACATCATATACTTAGACTTTAGAAAAGCATTCGACACTGTTCCTCATGAACGGCTTCTTCAGAAACTAGAGGCCTATGGTGTATGTGGAAACATTTCCTACTGGACAAGAAGTTTTTTATATGCAAGAGAACAAGTGGTAAAGGTTGGAGAAGCAAAATCAGACAAAATAAAGGTACTGAGCGGTATATCTCAAGGTAGCATCTTAGGACCTATATTATTTACGATATTTATAAATGACTTGCCTGACTGTGTTAATAGCATGTGCAAAATTTTCGCAGATGATACTAAAATCTATAATGAATCGAGCAATAAAGACGTGTTGCAGCATGATTTGGATCACTTGCAAGAGTGGTCCGACACATGGGACTTGCATTTTAATGTAGAGAAATGCAAGGTCTTGCATGCTGGAAGGAACAATCCTGAACACGATTACTTGATGAAAGTTAACAGCAACATTAAAAAGGTGGTATCTTGTGAGGAGGAAAGAGATTTAGGTGTGGTCTTCGACAAAGTTCTATCTTTTGACCCCCCCCCCCCCCCCACCCCCACCCCATATTCAGGACTGCATCAATAAGGCCAACAAAATGGTTGGAGTAGTTAAGAGAGCTTTTAATTATTTGGACAAGGACATTTTTAGTAAACTGTATAAATCACTAGTCAGACCACATTTAGAATATGCAAACACTGTATGGTACCCAGGTTTAAAGAGACAATCAGCTGCACTCGAAAGGGTACAGAGACGAGCAATAAAGCTGGTCAAAGAATGTAGAAATATGACTTATTTAGACAGACTCAGATACTTTGGATTACACTCCTTACGCGGACGTAGAATGCGTGGAGACTTAATCCAAGTTTTTAAAATTTATAATGGCATCGACGACCTAAAGTGGAACGGCTTTTTTGCAGCACCATTCTGTGACAGAACCCGTAATTCTGAAGGGAAAATCTTTGTACAGCACTGTAACACTAACCTGCGGAAGTTTTGTTTCACTAACAGAGTTGCCATTGTTTGGAACGACTTAACAGTTTCATTAAAAAATGCACCTAATATAAATCCTTTTAAAAATCAGCTGGACGAATTACCAAAATTTAAAGAGATCTTTTATTCCTATGATGAATGATTTTATAGGAAAATTGCATGCATAGCAGACCCATAAAGTAACTAAAGAAAAAAAGGACATTTGTAAAGGCCTCACGGCCTATTTTGTCCTCACAATACTACTACTACTACTACAAGTTCCGTGTCACGTTTTTCCGGCGTTTCTGTGACTGCTGTACGGCGCTGGTATATCGGCAGCTTCCCAGGCATTTACAGCCAAGCACTGAGACCAAAAAGGCGACTGCCAAGCGTGTTATAAATGCAGACAACATCCCAACGGAGACAGAAGCACGCTTAGAAAAGACAGTTACAACACAGTTGTGTTTTAACTGTCTGTTCTAAGCGTGCTTCTTTCTTCGTTGGTTTGCTCTCTGCATTTATGATAAGCAGGCCTATTTTGAATTTGACGTTACATTGCAGCTGTTCCGCCGCCACAAGTCAGTCACCTAACATTACAAATATTTTGTCCCGAGTCACGAAAAATAGCGACAGTAACATTTCACGATGTAAGTTAACCCGTTCACTGCCGAGAAAAACTGAAACCTCAGGATCATGCAGGGCCGGATCCAGGGGGGGGGGGTGCTTTGGTACTACAGCACCCCCCCCCCCCACCTCGGCTGGCATGAAACTATAAATAATTGTATTTAAAATTGAGTTGTAACGCTTGTGTTTCAGTGCCGTACGTAACACCAGTTAGAAACTTTCAAAAACGTCAGAAGAACAGTTTCGGTTGTGGTGTTTTGATATATACTACACCCTGGCAATAGAAAAAATATAAGTTGAGCACCCCCTTTGAAAACTGATTGATCCGGCGCTGGGATGTACGCCTTTTGCTGAAACCACTGGGTATCCACGTTCCCTGGACTGCTGGGGATCTTTGACGCCAGTTCAGTTTACAACGATTTTACATTGTTCTCCCTCAAGAACGGGAGGGGGAGGAGGGGGGGGGCTTGAGTGGTGGGGATGGGGGGGGGGGGGGGGAACCTGGCGGGTTGAATTTGATAAACTGTTTCAGTTGTTCAGTTCATCAAAAACAACGCGTCTGCAAGAGGCACATATCCTCATGAGCCCTCAGAGTTCAGCCATGATCGTCTGTCTCTTGCATCTTGTTTTAAAGAATGTCTCAGTTGAAGGTAATGTAAAGCCGATTTAAAAAAAAAAAAAAAAAAAAAAAAAAAAAAGAAGTTTAACACGAAAGGGTTTACTTTTTTCTCCGATAGATTACATATCTGCGGCTCATGAGGCCGATCTCTGCCTCTTGCTAGGTGGCCTTTACAGTCTGCTCCGCAGCCGCCTAGGGCGGGCCCGGAGGTGGGGTCAGCGTGTGTGTGTGTAGGGGGGGGGGGGGGATCAGTGGGGCACGCTTTATTGCCGTGACACCAGGGAGCTGAGCTGGGAAACGCGAAGCAAGAGGTACTTAGGGTGTACCGCAGTAGCGAAACGGCGCCTTCGTGCGCGGACTATCTACGGCCGTCGCCGGGCGGTGGGCCCGAAGACTTTTGCTGACAGGGTAGAGAGGAATAAAAGGTGGGGGGGGGGGGGGAGGAGAGAGAGAGAGAGAGAGAGAGAGAGAGAGAGGGAGAGAGAGAGAGACTGAACTCAGGAGATGAGGTGTAAGATGCAAGGGTTGAAATTTCAGAAAATGTGTTTCCAGAAAACAAAAATGTGTCAGGCCGCCAAGCCGCTCAGTCTGACTTGAGCCAGGGTGCTGGTGGCCGGGGCGGCGTATGCGGTCGGTAGCGGAGGGGGGTCATTGTTTGCCCCGATTTTCAAAAGTTTTTGTTTTGCCGGTTTTTGGTAGCGACATCGAGCCGGAGACAACCCGCCGTTGGGCTTCCGCATCACTTTTAAAATCGTTCAAGTCAGTGACGGAGTCAGTTGGTTTCAGTGCACTGAAATAACTCGCGTTTCCGCAACAACTGACGTGGAACACAATGGCCACGTGTGAGCCTAGTTTCCGAATAGTCAGACTGTGAAGTCCAATAGGAAATCAGCAGACCACACGAGTGACTGCCTAGCGCGCCATGGTCGAAAATAACCACCACAGAAATACTGACTGAAACACCGAAATAGGGCTCAGGAAGTTCCCCACCGGCGAGTCCGAAATAGCTCAGGCGGTTAAACGTCGGGGCAGGAGAGCGAAGGGAATCGCCGGGTCGTGGGTTCGAATCCCGTCCCGGCCCCGGTAGCTGGACTCACAATCCAGGGGAAAAAAACGGATTTGTTCAATAGCATGTCCGTTGAAAGTTCCTGGTAAATCAAAGTGGCACAGTTGGAGTGCGCCTGAGTTGATCAGTGTTCAGGTCGTACTCATAGGCAATAGATTTCCCTGTCCCCCATAACCCGCCCGTCAGGGCCGTCCATGATCACCTCGGTGCTGTGGACGTTAAACCCGAACTAACTAACTAACTCCCCACCGGCGTTGCCTAGGAGCGTCGGCTGCCGCGCCGCCACTCTTGAGAGGACACACTAGCCTGGCGATAGACTTCAGATAGTAGCGAAGTAGTGTTTCAACACGTTTTTCTTCATGTTTCTTCCTCTTTGGAAACAAACAAAAACAGATTCTGGTGAGCGGTTTCCTACGTTGATGGCAAGACTTGATGTTATTGCCTATAGCACGTCAGGACTTTCCTGACATTGTCCTGACAGCGATTTCCCTATGAGCGCATGAGTCGCGTATCCTCTCAAGCTCAGTGGCCGCCATCACTAGCATGATGACGTCAGCTTCCCGAGCCCTATTCAGTTTAGCCTCCACACCCAAGAACGGGTGCATATAGAAACTTTGATTATCTCAGGCTCACTTGAAATCGTCAGTATATGATACAATGCAGGGGCGGATCAGTTACCTCGAGGAGGGAGGGGTTCCAACTTTTTGTTTGGGACCTTCAACCTGATACAAAAGCCGGCCACCCCGACGCTAGCTTGCTTCCAGGGCTGAACAATCGAAAAGCGGGAGAGGGGGAAAAGGGGGGGGGAGGGGGGGTTTCAAACATCCCATAAAGGGACTTTGTTATAGCATTTTAAAGAATTTTGGGCCTGGAGCCCCTAGAATGCCCCCAGATCCGCCCCTGCAATGATACAATGACCGTATTTCAGTATCAAAGTTTTAGACTTAAGAGTAGCGGCGAGGAGATACAGGTTGACTATCCGTAGACCGTTTTGTCGAGGTGACTTCTGCAGGAATCACCTCAGTCGACAAAAAGCGCTACCCACAGCCAACGGGTTAATTCAGTCAGTACGTTTCCTGGCCCTGCGGTTTCATGGGTGGCTGGTGTGCGGCGACACAGGCGGGGTACGGCACTCGAGCTGCAGTCGGTCGGGGTTAGTGGGGCGCTGCACTTGACGCGCACCCGTGTCCCAGCTCTGGAATTTTCTGAAAAGGCAATTTAACCATTTTTTTTTAAACTTTTTTTTTCTCCATTTTTGTCTACCGTATTGAAAGTACGGTAGAATGGGGCTGGTCGGAGCGCATTCCGGAGCACGCACATGACGTTTTTGCCGTGCGGGGCAGAAATTCTGGCAAAGAATTAACAAGATAAAAATGACGTCACGTCTAGCTACGCAAACCTTGCTAGAGAATGTCTTTTTGGCGTCAAAGCCCCACGCGCGCGCGCGCGCGCGCGCGCGGTGTGTGTGTGTGTGTGTGTGTGTGTGTGTGTGTGTGTGTGTGTGTGTGTGTGTGTGTGTGTGTGTGTGTGTGTGTGTGTGTGTGTGTGTGTGTGTGTGACAGCGACTAGAGCCTGCATTTGAGGATGAACAAGCTTGAATTTGTATGACATTGCCCCTAAAAGAATAATATCGAGGCGTTCTTTTCGATTTATTTTTTTATTAAGATACTCATTGGCGAGAAAATGGCCGTTTCCCAAAAACCGGTTGATCCACTTTGGAGTCCGTAATTTTTCTTATTTTTACTAGATGTTTTACTTATAGCTAGATAAAAGGGAGATATTGATTGAGTTCGTTAACCAGTATTATACCTCTAGAACGTTTTGAGTGATAATTAAATATTGTTTGAAAAAAAAATATTTTCACGTTTTTGAGATTAATTTCACGAATTATATGGGGTAATCTTAAAACAATTGAATCTTTTTTAAAAAAATAAAAACAAACAAACAATCTTCTCATTAATAATCGCATTTTTCATATGCGGCATTTACACAAGCCTACAATTTGTCTCGGCTGTCGGGTACGATTAGGTCAATTGTGACCTGTATGCTCTAGGTGTGAAAATCAGACAATTTTCTGCATCACTTTTTTTTAAATTTTTCTTTTACGAAAAAAACTATCTTCTCATTAATACCCGCATAATTTTTCGTAAACAGTGTTTGCATAAGCCTGCTGTTTGTCCCGGCCCTGGGGTAGGATTAGGTCAAATTGTGACCTGTAAGCCGTAGGCGTGAAAATCAACAAGAAAATTGCAAAGTTGATTCTCTACGTCAAATGTTAGTACTGCGATGAGTGACGTATAACATCGAGTCGTCACTATGAACACGGCGTCCTGGGACTAATGATGCCATGACGTGAAGCTTGAAGTGACGTCATTTCGCTGCTCGTGCCGCATCATTGGCGGCTTCTTCAGAATAGCTATGCTACGCCACAGAGCTTACGAATGGCGGGAATCGCCGTGTGTCCGTCTTTATTTCTGTGTGCCAGTGTTTGTGGATCAGAGGGTGGGTTAGCCTGAGTAGAAGGAGACCGGGATTTCTGTCAGTCGCTACACTGACGAGCCCACAGAGCGTACTAATGGCGGGAAGCGCCGTGTGTAGTCTGTCGAGTCTTTATTTGTGTACGCCGACGTGTGGGTTGATCAGAGGTTGGCCGCTTAGATAGGAGTAAAATGGATCAGCATAATAAGCCTAAAAATATGAACAACTCTGAATGTTCCTAAAAGATAAACGCATGCGAGCTCCAAACAATACGGCCGACTTTGGGATTGAAATCCTCATCAGTCCGGCTTGTTTCCTTTCGCACTTTCTTCCCGGCAGAACTCACCAGACTGAAGCTACAAAGTGTTTCCTTTCGCACTTTCTTCCCGGCAGAACTCACCAGACTGAAGCTACAAAGTGTTTCCTTTCGCACTTTCTTCCCGGCAGAACTCACCAGACTGAAGCTACAAAGTGTTTCCTTTCGCACTTTCTTCCCGGCAGAACTCACCAGACTGAAGCTACAAAGTGTTTCCTTTCGCACTTTCTTCCCGGCAGAACTCACCAGACTGAAGCTACAAAGTGTTTCCTTTCGCACTTTCTTCCCGGCAGAACTCACCAGACTGAAGCTACAAAGTGTTTCCTTTCGCACTTTCTTCCCGGCAGAACTCACCAGAAGCTACAGACCTACATCTACTTAACCCATTTCGGAGGTGTCACCAGTCGACTGTGTACCCCTTGCAGGAGATGAATCGATGATGATAATTCAAGGGTAGTGCCAGATTACCTTGGCGCTTTCAGGCGCCAGGCTAATCTGGTACTACCCTTGAATTATCATGGTCGATTCATCTCCTGCTGTTGGGCGTCGGGGCTGAAACATAATCAATACCGACACACGATGTAGGCCTACACACGCAATCAGCGAGGCTTTAAAAAATGATATTAAAAATAAAAACCGAACAAAAGTCGGTTAGAAGAGTATTCAGCTGCCGACAAACAAACAAAAAAATGTTAACCAAGTGCTGATGTTTTAAAAAGCCCGTTTCTTCGTGCTGAACAGAGTGTGGGGTTACAAGAAGAAAGAGAACTGAACCGGCCCACCCGCGAGGAACATGAACTTCTCGTAAACGCGGAGCTAATTCACTCATGCTTTGCCTTCGGAGCGGCACCAAAGTCCACTGACTGACCTTAGACATAACACACAATTATGGCTTTGTGCTTATATTGCCTGTACGTATCACTAGACCGGAGTTTGATACTGAGTACGGATATTCGTTGTTGTTGTTTTTTTTTGGCGCGGGGTGGGGGGGGGGGGAAGGGGGAAGGGCGAGGAGGAGGGGGGGGGGGAGAGTGAGAGATATGAAACTTTGAAATGAAACTTTATTTCTCAAGGATAAATGATTAGGTACATAGACCTGTTTTCAATCATGTCCTTGCACACTCACACACACACACACACACACACACACACACACACACACACACACACACACACACACACACACACACACACACACACACACACACACACAATGCCTGGAGAAAAAAGAAAAAGTAGTTAACCCCATCCAAGTCTCCAGGGCAGACCCGGGTGGGGAAAAGTACAAAGTAATAATACATTAATACAAAAAAAAGTGTTTGCATGTATATAATATGTGCATCGGGTATTTACAAGAAATTACATGGTAAAAAAAAAATGGTAAAAAGAGAATACACTGATATAGCTGTAGAGGGGGAAATAGCTTCAAGAAGTCAACGCTATTTACGTATTGAAGGTTTACTACACCAACTTCAGAAACGAAAAGTCATTATAGTCACGTAAAAAACGAAAAGCCATAGTCACGTGGTTACTCTTTACAGCATTTCAAGTATTCCTGAGATACTTCAGCAGCTGGGTTTTAAAAGTTCTAACCGATGGCGCTGCTCTAATATCTGCCGGAACAGAATTCCATAATTTGGCCCCAGTATAGGACAAAGATGACTTGTAAATATCCAAGCGGGGCATTGGTACTGGCATATTGTTTCCTGGTGTTCGGCTGGACCTATGGGCAAAATGGAACAAATTTGTGAGATAAGTAGGAGATTCTGAGAGGGTGATTTTAAGCATGAGAGAGAGACAATGACAATGACAATGATTCTTTATTTTACAACGGTGAAAGTTTTGGTGAAACCATTTTTCGAACTTGCCGTTGCTAATCTACTTTACATATAATGCACAAATCACAAAATACTATCGTTAAATTGGGAAAAACAAAACATAAAAAAAAAACAAAAAAATTGAAATATAAGTTTAAATAAAAAATTGAAATATAAGTTTAAATAAAGAAAAATGGGTTGCCACATTCTTTCTGCCAATGAAGATAAGTAGCGGCTAATCTCTCTGTTTGTTTGTTTGTCTATTTTGACAAAGGGTATTTACCCGAAATATTAATAAATTGTGTTGTACCCGTCTTTTCTAAGCGTGTTTCTTTCTCCGTTGGGTACTTCTTTGCATATTACACGCTTGGCAGTCACCTTTTTGGTCTGGAAAGAAATCATTGAAGAAGTGGAGATAAACATAGAAAATCTCACACATACACACCGGCAGTTGTAAAGGTGTACATATCCATACATACATTCATAGACACAAGCACAAACACACACACACACACACACACACACACACATACACACACACACACACACACACACACACACACACACACACACACACACACACACACTATACGTGCAGTATTACATATTGTATTAACTGAAGAGTATAACTGAACTGAAGAGTTAGAAAGGGGAAAATCGTACACTGCAAGTGCAGGCTGCTGTGAAAATCTTACGATGATGAGGTGAGGTACTTGAAGAGACCGGTTTTAAAAGACGAAAGCGTTGTTGATGTTGTAACATTTTTGGGCAATGTGTTCCACATGCTAGCACCCGAGAACGCTAAACTTGTCTTATAGAGATCGATTCTAGGTCGTGGCACAGTAATGGACTGCCTTGATCTGGACTGAGTATGTTGATGCCGGAAGGGAAAACATTTTTTTTTTAATATACTCGGGGAGTCTGTTATTCAATACTTTGAACATCGTTATTCCCTCATGGTATAATAAATGTTTTTTCAAGGGGAGAATTTCTAAGGTTTTCAGTTTATTATCCGTTGTTGAGTTAGGGTTTGAAAAGATAAGCTTCGCGGCTCTACGATGAAGAGAGTTCAGCCTCTTTAACTGGACCTCGCTTGCGCCATCCCACAGAGAGAGAGACTGAGAGAGAGAGAGAGAGAGAGAGAGAGAGAGAGAGAGAGAGAGAGAGAGAGAGAGAGAGAGAGAGAGAGAGAGAGAGAGCGGGGTGGGTGTCAACTACAAAGCGCCGGGAAACCTCTACAATTAAGTGACTAACATCATATGCAATTTGTCATTCACAACTGACCTATTAAGGTGGGAGACGGATGAATCGTGATAGTTCAAGGGTAGTGCCAGATTAGCTTGGCGCCTGAAAGCGCCACGATAATCTGGCACTACCCTTGAATTATCATAGCTCATGGAATGTATATCTGTAGTCCTACGTGTCAATGTTAGGTCCAGCCTTACCTTGGCGAGGCCTTCTCAGATTCCGAATTCATCTGGCACTACCCTTGAACTATCATGGCCCATCGGGTGCGTGCCCACAGCCCTACGTATCATTAGTGCCATTGCATTCCAAGCGCCATGGTACTGGCACGATTGTTATGTAGGACTAATCCGGCACTACCCTGGAACAGTAATGGCCGCTCCGGTTTTTTGCTGGTGTGCCGTGACCTGAATGCCTAAATGCTGAATGTTGCTGATCGGAGCAGAAAACATTAATGCTTCTCCACCGCCTGCGGTTTTTAATCTAGGCCTATTGGATGGAAGGAGTGAGGCAGCTGACGGATTGTTCATGGCACCCGAACCAGCCATTTCTTGGCATGTCTACGTAGATCTGTGCCAGAGATCTAAGCATATTCTGGGCGTACACAATACGGCCGTCTGGAATGTTTATGGTCCTCTCTCTCTCTCTCTCTCTCTCTCTCTCTCTCTCTCTCTCTCTCTCACACATTTTCAGACTAGCAACAGAAGTAAATCTCTCTTGTGGCTACCCCCACCCCCATGTTCGACAGACACAGATGGCCATAGATCCTCAAAGGGCCCGGGCGCGGATGACTCAGAATCATCGGAAACACTTGTGTTTCCGATGATTCCCAAAATGTCGCATTTCTTTTGTTCGTCAGTATATATGGCAGGACTGGGAAGCTGGACTGATTGTGGAATCAGCAAAGGTGATCCAAGTTGTTTATGTGAAAAGCGAGATTTTCTTTGTAATACAAAGACAATCTTGTTTTTCACAAAAGTGGACTTACTGCCATTTGCAGAGCTCTACAGGTCTTCAAGATCATAGCTCAATTCTGGCGGACTGCCGAGGGCTCATGAGCATCTATGTCTCTTGCAGACAGTCGGTCATTCAGCTGGCTTGCTCGATCTGGATGATTTTGTAAACCTTTTCAAGAACCTCACAAACCAGATAGGTGAGGCTAGCGCTGGCAGAATTGTCAGTACTCAAACCAAGGGGAATCACAGCGCTGGACAGACAACAGTTAGATCCCCTGCCCCCGCCTATCAGGCACCCAATCGCCAGCCCACAGAGAAATACGCAGGTATAGAATAAGACAATCATTTCCATTCCTAATAAGAATGGATCAGGTCTCTTATATAACCCATGTCTTTCTCCGGAACTTAGGAAGTAGGCAGGAGAAACATACATACACAAACATGAAGGTGCGCTACTATATGTGGTCGGGTAAATACCCTGATTTCCCACAGTAGATGCACAGAACATTACACAACAATGTAACGATACAAATTTTGCCTCGAGTTATACATGATACTCACAAACCAGATAGGTGAGGCTAGCGCTGGCAGAATTGTCAGTACTCAAACCAAGGGGAATCACAGCGCTGGACAGACAACAGTTAGATCCCCTGCCCCCGCCTATCAGGCACCCAATCGCCAGCCCACAGAGAAATACGCAGGTATAGAATAAGACAATCATTTCCATTCCTAATAAGAATGGATCAGGTCTCTTATATAACCCATGTCTTTCTCCGGAACTTAGGAAGTAGGCAGGAGAAACATACATACACAAACATGAAGGTGCGCTACTATATGTGGTCGGGTAAATACCCTGATTTCCCACAGTAGATGCACAGAACATTACACAACAATGTAACGATACAAATTTTGCCTCGAGTTATACATGATACTCACAAACCAGATAGGTGAGGCTAGCGCTGGCAGAATTGTCAGTACTCAAACCAAGGGGAATCACAGCGCTGGACAGACAACAGTTAGATCCCCTGCCCCCGCCTATCAGGCACCCAATCGCCAGCCCACAGAGAAATACGCAGGTATAGAATAAGACAATCATTTCCATTCCTAATAAGAATGGATCAGGTCTCTTATATAACCCATGTCTTTCTCCGGAACTTAGGAAGTAGGCAGGAGAAACATACATACACAAACATGAAGGTGCGCTACTATATGTGGTCGGGTAAATACCCTGATTTCCCACAGTAGATGCACAGAACATTACACAACAATGTAACGATACAAATTTTGCCTCGAGTTATACATGATACTCACAAACCAGATAGGTGAGGCTAGCGCTGGCAGAATTGTCAGTACTCAAACCAAGGGGAATCACAGCGCTGGACAGACAACAGTTAGATCCCCTGCCCCCGCCTATCAGGCACCCAATCGCCAGCCCACAGAGAAATACGCAGGTATAGAATAAGACAATCATTTCCATTCCTAATAAGAATGGATCAGGTCTCTTATATAACCCATGTCTTTCTCCGGAACTTAGGAAGTAGGCAGGAGAAACATACATACACAAACATGAAGGTGCGCTACTATATGTGGTCGGGTAAATACCCTGATTTCCCACAGTAGATGCACAGAACATTACACAACAATGTAACGATACAAATTTTGCCTCGAGTTATACATGATACTCACAAACCAGATAGGTGAGGCTAGCGCTGGCAGAATTGTCAGTACTCAAACCAAGGGGAATCACAGCGCTGGACAGACAACAGTTAGATCCCCTGCCCCCGCCTATCAGGCACCCAATCGCCAGCCCACAGAGAAATACGCAGGTATAGAATAAGACAATCATTTCCATTCCTAATAAGAATGGATCAGGTCTCTTATATAACCCATGTCTTTCTCCGGAACTTAGGAAGTAGGCAGGAGAAACATACATACACAAACATGAAGGTGCGCTACTATATGTGGTCGGGTAAATACCCTGATTTCCCACAGTAGATGCACAGAACATTACACAACAATGTAACGATACAAATTTTGCCTCGAGTTATACATGATACTCACAAACCAGATAGGTGAGGCTAGCGCTGGCAGAATTGTCAGTACTCAAACCAAGGGGAATCACAGCGCTGGACAGACAACAGTTAGATCCCCTGCCCCCGCCTATCAGGCACCCAATCGCCAGCCCACAGAGAAATACGCAGGTATAGAATAAGACAATCATTTCCATTCCTAATAAGAATGGATCAGGTCTCTTATATAACCCATGTCTTTCTCCGGAACTTAGGAAGTAGGCAGGAGAAACATACATACACAAACATGAAGGTGCGCTACTATATGTGGTCGGGTAAATACCCTGATTTCCCACAGTAGATGCACAGAACATTACACAACAATGTAACGATACAAATTTTGCCTCGAGTTATACATGATACTCACAAACCAGATAGGTGAGGCTAGCGCTGGCAGAATTGTCAGTACTCAAACCAAGGGGAATCACAGCGCTGGACAGACAACAGTTAGATCCCCTGCCCCCGCCTATCAGGCACCCAATCGCCAGCCCACAGAGAAATACGCAGGTATAGAATAAGACAATCATTTCCATTCCTAATAAGAATGGATCAGGTCTCTTATATAACCCATGTCTTTCTCCGGAACTTAGGAAGTAGGCAGGAGAAACATACATACACAAACATGAAGGTGCGCTACTATATGTGGTCGGGTAAATACCCTGATTTCCCACAGTAGATGCACAGAACATTACACAACAATGTAACGATACAAATTTTGCCTCGAGTTATACATGATACTCACAAACCAGATAGGTGAGGCTAGCGCTGGCAGAATTGTCAGTACTCAAACCAAGGGGAATCACAGCGCTGGACAGACAACAGTTAGATCCCCTGCCCCCGCCTATCAGGCACCCAATCGCCAGCCCACAGAGAAATACGCAGGTATAGAATAAGACAATCATTTCCATTCCTAATAAGAATGGATCAGGTCTCTTATATAACCCATGTCTTTCTCCGGAACTTAGGAAGTAGGCAGGAGAAACATACATACACAAACATGAAGGTGCGCTACTATATGTGGTCGGGTAAATACCCTGATTTCCCACAGTAGATGCACAGAACATTACACAACAATGTAACGATACAAATTTTGCCTCGAGTTATACATGATACTCACAAACCAGATAGGTGAGGCTAGCGCTGGCAGAATTGTCAGTACTCAAACCAAGGGGAATCACAGCGCTGGACAGACAACAGTTAGATCCCCTGCCCCCGCCTATCAGGCACCCAATCGCCAGCCCACAGAGAAATACGCAGGTATAGAATAAGACAATCATTTCCATTCCTAATAAGAATGGATCAGGTCTCTTATATAACCCATGTCTTTCTCCGGAACTTAGGAAGTAGGCAGGAGAAACATACATACACAAACATGAAGGTGCGCTACTATATGTGGTCGGGTAAATACCCTGATTTCCCACAGTAGATGCACAGAACATTACACAACAATGTAACGATACAAATTTTGCCTCGAGTTATACATGATACTCACAAACCAGATAGGTGAGGCTAGCGCTGGCAGAATTGTCAGTACTCAAACCAAGGGGAATCACAGCGCTGGACAGACAACAGTTAGATCCCCTGCCCCCGCCTATCAGGCACCCAATCGCCAGCCCACAGAGAAATACGCAGGTATAGAATAAGACAATCATTTCCATTCCTAATAAGAATGGATCAGGTCTCTTATATAACCCATGTCTTTCTCCGGAACTTAGGAAGTAGGCAGGAGAAACATACATACACAAACATGAAGGTGCGCTACTATATGTGGTCGGGTAAATACCCTGATTTCCCACAGTAGATGCACAGAACATTACACAACAATGTAACGATACAAATTTTGCCTCGAGTTATACATGATACTCACAAACCAGATAGGTGAGGCTAGCGCTGGCAGAATTGTCAGTACTCAAACCAAGGGGAATCACAGCGCTGGACAGACAACAGTTAGATCCCCTGCCCCCGCCTATCAGGCACCCAATCGCCAGCCCACAGAGAAATACGCAGGTATAGAATAAGACAATCATTTCCATTCCTAATAAGAATGGATCAGGTCTCTTATATAACCCATGTCTTTCTCCGGAACTTAGGAAGTAGGCAGGAGAAACATACATACACAAACATGAAGGTGCGCTACTATATGTGGTCGGGTAAATACCCTGATTTCCCACAGTAGATGCACAGAACATTACACAACAATGTAACGATACAAATTTTGCCTCGAGTTATACATGATACTCACAAACCAGATAGGTGAGGCTAGCGCTGGCAGAATTGTCAGTACTCAAACCAAGGGGAATCACAGCGCTGGACAGACAACAGTTAGATCCCCTGCCCCCGCCTATCAGGCACCCAATCGCCAGCCCACAGAGAAATACGCAGGTATAGAATAAGACAATCATTTCCATTCCTAATAAGAATGGATCAGGTCTCTTATATAACCCATGTCTTTCTCCGGAACTTAGGATGTAGGCAGGAGCATACATCACAACATGAAGGTGCGCTACTATTGTGGTCGGGTAAATACCCTGATTCCCACAGTAGTGCACAGAACATTCACAAAATGTATCGTTACATTGTTGTGTAATGTTCTGTGCATCTACTGTGGGAAATCAGGGTATTTACCCGACCACATATAGTAGCGCACCTTCATGTTTGTGTATGTATGTTTCTCCTGCCTACTTCCTAAGTTCCGGAGAAAGACATGGGTTATATAAGAGACCTGATCCATTCTTATTAGGAATGGAAATGATTGTCTTATTCTATACCTGCGTATTTCTCTGTGGGCTGGCGATTGGGTGCCTGATAGGCGGGGGCAGGGGATCTAACTGTTGTCTGTCCAGCGCTGTGATTCCCCTTGGTTTGAGTACTGACAATTCTGCCAGCGCTAGCCTCACCTATCTGGTTTGTGAGTATCATGTATAACTCGAGGCAAAATTTGTATCGTTACATTGTTGTGTAATGTTCTGTGCATCTACTGTGGGAAATCAGGGTATTTACCCGACCACATATAGTAGCGCACCTTCATGTTTGTGTATGTATGTTTCTCCTGCCTACTTCCTAAGTTCCGGAGAAAGACATGGGTTATATAAGAGACCTGATCCATTCTTATTAGGAATGGAAATGATTGTCTTATTCTATACCTGCGTATTTCTCTGTGGGCTGGCGATTGGGTGCCTGATAGGCGGGGGCAGGGGATCTAACTGTTGTCTGTCCAGCGCTGTGATTCCCCTTGGTTTGAGTACTGACAATTCTGCCAGCGCTAGCCTCACCTATCTGGTTTGTGAGTA
>BTPG01000004.1:176195457-176225457 GCA_036245525.1 Semisulcospira habei
TAAGCCATAATCGTGAAAATCATCAAGAAAATTGCCAAGTTGATTCTCTGGTACGTCAAATGTTAGTACTGCGATGAGTGACGTATAACATCGAGTCGTCACTATGGACACAGCGTCGTGGGACTGATGATGCCATGACGCGAAGCTTCAAGTGACGTCATTTCGCTGCTCGTGCTATTCTTCTTCTTCTTCAGAATAGCTATGTTACGCCAGACCACAGAGCTTTCGGATGGCGGGAATCGCCGTGTGTCCGTCTTTATTTCTGTGTGCCAGTGTGTGTGGATCAGAGGGTGGTTTAGAGTAGAAGGAGATGGAGTAATGTCGCTACACGAGCCCACAGAGCATACTAATGGCGGGAAGCGCAGTGTGTCCGTCTTTATTTGTGTGCGCCGACGTGTGTGTTGATCAGAGTTTGGCTTAGAGAAAAGGGAAATGGATCAGCACAATAAGCCTAAAAATACGAACAACTCTGAATGTTTCTAAAAGATAAGCGCATCTGATCTCCAAACAATACGGTAGACTTTGGGATGAAATCCTCATCTTGTTTAACTATCGAGAGAACTCCGCCTTCCAAACGACAAGTGCTTAAAAACAAGGTGTGTGTGTGTGGGGGGGGGGGAGCAAGCGGGGGGGGGGGGGGGGGGGGGGGGGGGAGATCGGATTATTGAATTAAAAAGAAACTTTTTTAAAATTTTAGTTTTACAGCATTTGATTTCGGATTATTCAATTTTAGTAAATATAATTTGTATTGTACGAACTGACCTTTCCGTCTCAATTGAGTTTAACCCATTAATTGATTAAACATCGAGACTGCCGAACGATTGCTAGAGGCATAGATCATCATGAGCTATGTCTCTTGCAGACGTCATTGTAGACGTCATTTACCTGACGTCATTCCTCTACCGCTTGCTGGCTCAATTCATACGTGGTTTCCTCACATAGAACGTGTATCAAGCTTTCAGTATGTAACTCATTCAGCCCGACGGCTGTATTTCCCAACTTTTGGAGGTGTCATCTAATGACTATGCGGCACCAGTTGCAGGAGATGGATCGACCATAATAATTCAAGGGTAGTGCCAGATTAGCTTGGCGCCGACAGGCGCCAGGCTAATCTGGCACTACCCTTGAATTATCATGGTCGACCCACCTCCTGCTGTAGTGCGTCGGGGCTGAATAGGGTAATGGTTTGAGAAATGGTCTTCATGTCCGCTGGCAGTAAGTTCTTTTTGACTGTTACTGACGATACAGGTCGGCACAACAGAGTTACGCGTCTTTTCCGCCGAGCGGAATCGTCAGCAGCAGTCAAGGGGTTAATGACTAGATATCCAATGTGCGCTTAGGGGATTATTGGGTCTCATCGTGCGTGTGGGGGATTAATTTCCAAAATGAAAAATAAAATCTCTGAAATTCACTAAGCTCCCACCTCTCTGTCTGTCTGTCGGTCTGTCTGTCTGTCTGTCTGTCTCTGTATCTCTCTCTCTCTCTCTCTCTCTCTCTCTCTCTCTCTCTCTCTCTCTCTCTCTCTCTCTCTCTCTCTCTCTCTCTCTCTCTCTCTTCTGCCTCTGTCTCTCTCTGCCTGTCTCTGTCTCTGTCTCTGTCTCTGTCTCTGTCTCTGTCTCTCTCTCTGTCTCTCTCTCTCTCTCTCTCTCTCTCTCTCTCTCTCTCTCTCTCTCTCTCTCTCTCTCTCTCTCTCTCTCTCTCTCTCTCTCTCTCTCTCTCTCTTAGGTTAACACCACAACCACTTTGTTTCATATTTTTAATTTGTTTAAGATTAAGCTTGTTAAATATAATGTCGCTAAAATCATTTACAATGATGTATGATCAAAAACCATCCAACACCATATTACTTGCCTTCTTTAGCCAACATAGAAGAAACTGGGTTGTGTTTATTTTTGTTTTGTTTTGTTTTGTTTTGTTTTGTTTTGTTTTGTTTCAGTTTGTTTGTTTGTTTGTTGTTGTTGTTGTTTTGTTTTGTTGTTGGTTGTTTTATTTATTTATTTTTACAAGACACTGTAGACAGATGTTATTGCGTTAAGAATATTTGTTCAGAAGGAAAACAAATAGTATTTAAAAAAAAAAAGGTTTGTACATTATTTCATTGAAGCATCTTTGGAACGTGTCATGTCCCATTCTTTTTATCCAATCCGCTTCCAAATTGGCGTGTCGTGCGCGCGGCCTTCCTTCACTGTTCGTCACCTGTCTGATTTTGTCGGCTATGTTCGTGTCGTCTCGGATTGTCTTCGTGGCTTGTTGGGGCGAGTGACACGCGGGGCACGTGTTAGGTGACGTAGCGCCGAGTGCTTTGCATGGAAACAAAGGAACCCCATTTTCTAGATTATGTACCTTTTAAATATTGTATTTTTTTATTTTTAGCTTTTTTCTTTAACCTATTCACTGCCGAGTAAAAATGAACATCACACCTTTGCAGGAGGTATAGATCATCATGAGCTCCCGCAATTGCGGGGGCTCATGAGGATCTATGCCTCTTGCTGAAATCACTTTGTATCTATTGTTCGAGGGACGGCTGCAGCTCTTTCGCGTTGAATTCACAGGTTTCAGACGCACATTGTACGTACAGTGGCAGTAAAGGGGTTAAACACGTTTTAAAAAATCTCAGACATTTCTCTCATTTTATGATTATGTTTGCCTGTTTACTTTTTTAAAATTTATTTTATTTTAGTTTTTGTTTATTTATTTATTTTTTATTTATGTATTATGTATTTTATTTTATTTATTTATTTATTTTTTATTTTTTTATTTTTTTTTAAATTATTATTTATTTTTTATTTTTATTTTTTTAATTTATTTTTTATTTATTTTATTTTATTTTTTTATTTTTTTTTATTTTTTTTGGGGGGGGAGGGGGGGTCTGGGTGGGTGGGAGGGGGGGGGTTGCTTTGTTTGTTTGTTTGTTTGTTGTTTCGCGCTGCTTTTTTTCTGTTCCTTTTTCAATACCCTTGATTAACTTAAAGGCCCACTACCGCAGTAACTGTTTAAAGATACACTTCTGTACAAGATGGTTACGAAACGCTACACACAGGTCTAGTTATGGTTCATTTAGACACAGGACAATCCAGTTCAGCACATGTCGTTTTGATATCAAGTAATTTGACAATGACTCTACTCCGTTCTATAAATACAACGCTTTCAGTACGAAAAAAGCTAAAAATAGATTGACACGCTAACGGCTGGGCAGAATAAATAAGTGCGATTACACGTGTGCTTTTGCTGCGTGTCCCAACTGCTGTTAAAGTTCATTTGGTGTGTCGACAAGGCATAACAAACACAAATGGTGCTGAAATGTGTCTTCAGATTTACGCTAATGATACTTTACAAAATAACGTTGCTCTGTTTGATAGGTCGTTGTCGAATGTAAATTTAGTTGGTTAAATGAAACAAACACTCCTGTCCTTGGCATCGAACAGTTTTTTTGAATACGTTTCTATGTGTCAATAAACTTATGAATTGTATATTCGTTGTCGTCATGCGTTCTCTTTATTGTATTTTTGTGCGGGGAAGTTTCTTTACTTTTTCTGTAAAGTCTGTAAAGGTGACATTTTGTGTGCCTCAGAAAAGCTCATTAGCTTGACTTTTAATAATCACATCATGCACACCACAAAGCACTTTAATCAACGATCTTTTGACATTTTCATCTTGTGTAGCCCCAAAATGTAATCTGGTTATGTGCTTGATCTGTCAATTCGGACCCTAAGCGTCAGGTCCGAAACACAGACCAGCACACTCTATTTAACCCCTTCACTGTGCCGAGAAAGGGTGAATACGATGCAACTGCAAGAGACATAGATCCTCATGAGCCCCCGCGACTGCGGGGGTTGATGGGGATCTATGCCTCTTGCTGAGACCAATTTGTGTCCATGTTCCTTGGACAGTTGTGTCTTTTGATCAGTGAATGAACAAAGAGTTCAGAGACATAAATTTACCTCTTTACCTTCATTGGCAGGGAAGCGCTTTGTCCTACAGGAATCGTGACGACAAGACGCACTACCGACAAGCAAAAGGTTTGAATAAATGAGAACGTGGTCTTCTCTATGATGTGGAACAAACACCTTAGGCCCCTAGAGCCAGTTGCACGAGCGAGCTTAGTCGTGCACCAGCCACTAAGCAAGGTGCGCGCTATAGCGGCGCACCTTGCTTAGTGGCTGGTGCAGGACTAAGCTCGCTCATGCAAGTGGCCCCTAGTTCCGGGGGCCCTGGTCAGGAGTAGTGGGCCTTTTGCCTAAGGATTAGACTGAACTGCTTTTACTGTTAGCGCTGATGCACTCATTTAATCTTACGCATATTTTCTATCAAAACGTTGGTCGATTGGTCGCCTGTTTGGTTGGTTGGTTGCTTAGTTTGTTGGTTGTTTGGTTTGTTCGTTTGTTTATTCGTTCGTTCGTTTGTTCCTTTGTTTTGTTCAGTTGTTCGTTCTGTCGTTCGTTCATTCCTTGGTTTGTTTGTTTGTTTGTTTGTTTGTTTGTTTGTTTGTTTGTTTGTTTGTTGGTTGGTTGGTTGGTTGGTTGGTTGGTTGGTTGGTTGGTTGGTTGGTTGGTTGGTTGGTTGGTTTTAGGGGTTATGGGCTTCTTCTTCTTCTCTTTCTGTCTGTGTGTCTGACTGGACCATTCGGACATGAAGACCGTTGTGGAAAAACAGCAGGTATTCTCTCTCTCTCTCTCTCTCTCTCTCTCTCTCTCTCTCTCTCTCTCTCTCTCTCTCTCTCTCTCTCTCTCTCTCTCTCTCTCTCCCTCTCCCTCTCTCTCTCTCTCTCTCTGGCCTCGCCCGGGGGCACACACGCATTTACTTTTGCTCGCTCCTGCGCGCGCTTACACACATTCTTGTCTCTCGTGTTCAGTTTCTCTCCGAGTCTCTCTCTTATGAGTTTTTCGTTGACGTCATTTTTACTTTTTCCACACTTTTGTCCTTCCTTTTCTTTTATTTTACGTCACCTCCTTCAGTTGCGAATGAAGATAAGTAGCGGCTGATCTCTCTGCTTGTTTGTCTATTTTGACAAAGGGTATTTAGGCCTACCCGAAATATTAAGAAATTGTGTTGTACTCGTCTTTTCTAAGCGTGTTTCTTTCTCCGTTGGGTACTTCTTTGTCGTTTTTATTGCTGCTGTCGTCGTCGTTCATTTTAGTTCAAGGGTGGTGCCAGAATAGCTTGGCGCCTCAGGCGCCAAGTTGTTCTGGCACCACCCTTGAACTATCATAGTCACATTAATTTCAAGCAGTAGTGTATCAGGATGAAAAGGGTTAAAACGACAACAGCTACTTGGATGTCTCCCATTTCTGGAATCTTTCTTAGATCTTTTGTCCTACTGAAGGACGCACGGGTTTTTCCTGAACACACTTTTCTCATTTATGCAGGACCGTCCGGTGTAAATTGGTGGTACGGCGCCAAATGAGTTTAAAGAATTTTAAAAGAGGCCGAAGGGTCGCTTCAGTCGCCTCTCTACGTGCGATCACTGACCAATCAGATCATTTGAATTTACATCAAGGGGAGTGAACTGTGGGTAGCCTTTCCGGCCTATGGACAGGGTAGGGGAAATACTAGGTGAATTAGTGGTCACTCCCTCATCTCTTCGATCTGCGAGAGGCACAGATTTTCATGAGCCAATACAGGTGCAGGGGCTCATGAAAATCTATGCGTCTCGTTCTACTTTCGTCTATTCATTAGTATCTGTGTTTCTCAGAACAAGGAGGCGATAGAGTGTTCAGTCTGTGACTGATGATTAGTTCCGGTTTGGAATTGGTCAACAGTTTGATTCTAGTACAAAGTCAGTCTCTCCTCCAACCCCCTGACATCTGCAAGAGGCATATAGAGTCACAGTGGCAGGGGCTCACGTGACTGTGCCTCTTGCTGACTGTGTTAGGCTCTATCTTTTCCTCATATTGAGGGTGTATTCTGTGGGTCGGGTTTTAGCGTATGATTGTGCAGTCAATTTAGATTAGTATTACCAACATTGGTAGCTGGGTTACTGACGTCGGATGTTGAGTTAGTCCGGCTTAATGTTTGACATATCGCCTGTAATCGGCGGTACATGCGCTAGATAATTGTTGTGAATGACATATGATGGCCACGGTATTAGGGGGTACAAATTGTATAATCATTCACCATTTCCATGGTGATACACTATTGCATGAAATCAATTTGACTATGATAGTTCAAGGGTGGTGCCAGAATAGCGGCTTTGCGCCCAAAGGCGCCAAAGCTATTCTGGCACCACCCTTGAACTAAAATGGTTGATTTCTCTCCTGATCTTAATGAAGCCCTCATAGGACATTACACAAATTTAATAAATTCCAGCCTCAGGATTTAATGGGTTAAGCGCATCTAACAGTGCATAGTGTTTGTTTGTTTGTTTTGTTTGTTTGTTTGTCTGTTAAATAATATATCTTACGAAAGGACTGATTGACATGCGTGTAAAATGCGAGAAACTACAAACACAGAAATGAAACAAACTTCAGATAACTAAGAGGGAAAAGTTGTTTTCGGAAGCGTGGTTGTGTGTGTGTGTGTGTGTGTGTGTGTGTGTGTGTGTGTGTGTGTGTGTGTGTGTGTGTGTGTGTGTGTGTGTTGATTATTTCCGAGTAGTATTAACCCTTTGACTATCGGTAGCGCTTATCGGTGGATATGATTCCTGCCGGAATCACCTCGACCAGAATCGCTACCGACAGCCAAAGGGTCAAGTTACCAAACTAGGCGATTGATAATGTTAACGAAAATATGTTTGCAAATTATGATTTACAGGCTGTCTAACCATTAAGCTAATTAACTGACAGTGCTTTGCTGATCAAAAATACCACACACACACACACACACACACACACACACACACACACACACACACACCACACACACACACACACACACACACACACACACACACACACCCGATCTTACATTTAGTTAACCCTTATCATCCTGATACACCCATTGCTTAAAATAAATTTGACTGATAGTTCAAGGGTTATGCCAGAATAGCTTGTCGCCTTAGGCGCCAAGCTATTCTGGCACCACCCTTGAACTAAATCAGTTGATCTATCTCCTAATCTTTAATGTAGCCTTAACAGGATGATAATAGCACATTTTACTAAATCAGCCTCAGGATGTAAATTCAGTGTGGGTTAAATCTCTTGCATACTAGTCAGTACTAATTTTGACCAGTGTTGTGACCATTAAGAAGATGGGGATGGATTGGTCACAGTCTGAGAAAGCCAGCTTCCAGTATCACTAGGCAGGCATTGTCATGGAACCCCCAGGGAAAGAGGAAAAGAGGCAGGCCGAGAAACACCTGGCGTCGAGACCTCCAGGCAGACATCAAGAGACTGGGAACCACCTGGAGTAAAATCGAAGGAGAAGCACAGGACAGGAGTCGCTGGAGGTCTCTCGTCGACGGCCTATACCCTGGGAGGGGTGACAGGCGTCAGTAAGTAAGTAAGTTGTGGCCATTAACTCGTCTGACCGGCGCACCGCTCACAGAGAAACAAAATTGGAAAACACTTTGAAAGGCCAAATTATTTAAATATTAGTTTCAACATTTCTTACCTTTAAAGTCCCATTACGCGTAAATCTGAAGACACATTTCAACACCATTTGTGTTTGTTATGCCTTGTCGACACACCTAATGAACTTTATCAGCAGTTGGGACACGTAGCAAAAGCCCACGCGTAATCGCACTTATTTATTCTGCCCAGCCGTTAACCTGTCAATCTATTTTTAGCTGTCTCTCGTACTGGAAGCGTTGTATTTATAGAACGGAGTCAAAATGTCAAATTACTAGATATCAAAACGACGTGTGCTGAACTTGATTGTCGTGTATCTAAATGAACCATATCTAGACCTGTGTGTACCGTTTCGTCGGTAACCATCTGTTACAGAAGTGTATCTTTGAACAGTTACGGCGGTAGTGGGCCTTTAACACCGATATCAGACACGCACAGTGCTTCGTCATCCTTTGAGACATCTGGAGTAACGTCGATAAAACAAAAACAACTCTACTAATAACATCATAATGATGTGCATGTCAACTATAAATCATAAAGTGTTTGACCAATAATCAACATGTCTGACATTACATTGTGAAGCTCTAACTCGCGGAAGATCAACCTTTCTTAACCCTTTTAGCCCAGAGTCCCTGCAGCAAGAGATGGATTGACCATGATAATTCAAGGGTAGTGCCAGATTAGCTTGGTGCCTTCAGGCGCCAATCTATTCTGGCACTACCCTTGAATTATCATGGTCAATTCATCCCCTGCAACTGGTACATAGTTGTTAGGCAACACCTCCAAAATTTAAGAAATAGGACCTTGGGACTAAAAGGGTTAAAAAAACGAAGGTTTTTTTTTTTTTAAATGGTTGCGATATTCCTAAAGCTTTGCATGTAAATTATTAAATGTCTTGTCGTCGCCATGTTGACAGTGATGTGCGTGTACATTATAAAATGCATTACCATTAACATCTATTACATTGGATTGGGGGCCTAACATGCGCATACAATAAACATTTTAAAATTCAGCCAAGGCTATTGTTCGTTACGTCAGGAGGGCTGATTAAATAATTAGCAGCTACTGCGAGTTGGGAAATGGACTTCCGTAGTGAGCTCAGCGCGCAGTGACATTTTTCTTTTTTTATGTTAGCAACACGGATGTTCATTGGCCGGCAAAAGGCACAGAGCTTCAAGTCATGAGTCACCGCATCCTGCGGAGGATCATGAAGCTCTGTGTCTCTTGCTAATAGAATATGTCAACGTTTTGAAAAATGTGGACGTACCCTTTGTGTCATGTGTGTGTGGGGGGGGGGGGGGGAGGGGGAATGGGGGTGGGGGGAGGCTAAGGGGGGCTTCTCAGCAAGAGGCATAGAACCACAGGACTGACCCCATCCCCACCACACACACACACACTCCCGCAGCCTGCGGGGCTCATGTGGATCTATGCCTATTTCATATCCAGCCTGCTGGGACACGTGGGGATCTCTTCCTTTGGCAGATATAAAGGCGCTTGCTTTCAGAAATGTGGGATTTCTGATTAGACTTATTACTCCATTCAGCCCCTGTTTCTTTCTTTGTTTTTTTCTTTTTGTTTGTTTCTTTGTTTGTTTCTTTGTTTCCTTCTTTTTTCCTTCTTTGTTTATTTGTTTGTTTGTTTCTTTTTTTTTCTTTTTTTAAAATTTGATTTCTTGTTTCTTTCATTGTTCTTTGTTTTCTTCTTTGTTTCTTGTTTCTTTCTTTTTTATTTGTATTCTTGTTTCTTTCTTTCTTTGTTTGTTTCTTTGTTTCCTTCTTTGTTTCCTTCTGTGTTTCCTGCTTTGTTTCTTTGTTTGTTTCTTTTTTTGTTTCTTTGTTTCTTTTTTGATAGCGCGTACTGCACTTTAATCTGTGTTGCTTCAGGCAGTTTTGCTGACTTATTAGGTGTGTGAATGCTGCTGTGTGGTATTCTGCTGGTCTCAGTATCGTTCTTGTTCTTCCATTTTCGTTGAAGTGTTGAAGAATGGAGTAATTTCAGCATGTTGACCTCAGGCATTGTATTGATTTTGTCTGTGAATATACCTGATCATTTTGTTAACACATGACATAGTACACACTCCACTCGCATGCAGGGCACACACACACACACACACACACACACACACACACACACACACACACACACACACACACACACACACACACACACAAACACACACACACACACACACACACACACACACACACACACACACACACACTGACACACACACACACACACACACACACACACACACACACACACACACACACACACACACACACACACACAATTGTCTAATATCACCAATGTGTGAAAAGACGTTAAATAAATTCCTGATCCTGACACACAGACACACACACACACAAACAAAACTGAACGCACTACTACACCACCGTTCCATAGTCATTAACGCCTAAACCGACCGGAAGCATAAGATTACGAGCATGCGCACGTGCGTGGTAAGTGTCGTGTGCAATAATGTCAGTAGCGTTTACAGCGCCCCCTGTAGCGAAGTGTTGAATGGTTTACGGCGTCAAGGTGACAAACGCCCACATAACCCACAGCTGGCAAGTCGTATAAAATAGCAGTCAGTGGGATATGGCGCGATAATACACGCATCAGCCAGATTAGCAGTTTTTCTTCTTTTCTATTGCAACTACTTTGTCCACATCTTCTTCGCCAAGCGCCAAGCTCAAAACACATCAAGGCTAGTATGAGTATCTTAACCACTCCACCCCCGCCCCTCCCCCCCCTCCCCCCCTCCCCCACACACACCACCACCACCACCACCACCACTCAGCCACTTCCAGTCCCTGCATGACCAAGTCACACTGGTTACCTCCCTCGATCCGCTACGCATGCGTAGCGGATCGAGGGAGGTAACCAGTGTGACTACAAGAAATAAAATAAGCGTGAAGGTTGTCTACATTAGGTCAGGAGTACACGTCGAGACAATACACTCCTCAGCCAGATTGGTTTTAGTCTCCATCTCAGACCCAACGGATCTGCTCAACGGAGAATCACGTGACGAAGTTCATACGTCCCACTCAACGACTGACCAGACTGCTAGAGAGGCCGCTGCCCGTGCTGTTTTTTAACTATAAACAAAATAAGTCACTTCAGGCAGTAGAGGAAAAAGACTGCCACACGCAGAAAATGGCTAATTTTTACAATTTAAAAAATAGTGTATTGAAATAAAGTAAGTCGACAGCAAATATGAGTCTAAATTTAACTTTATTCAAAAGTATTGATTGGGAAAATTATTTGCTTCTACTCCCAGGTCACAGTGCATGGGTCATCGCACTGTACATTTTCTGGATGTACATAGTTTTATGGGATGGTCCTGCAGGTGTGGGCTAGATTAGTATCTAACCCCTCCCCCTCCCCAAACCCCAAACTAGTCATAACTTCTGAAACATAAAAGCGTTATAGCTGGCCTATGTCGGTCTGAATCGACCATAGATAATGCATCCTAGTTGTTCTAATATAGTTGTGGGTGAACGCTGTTCGGATGCCGCAAGCCTGGGCGGTGTGATGTCGAGGACCGGCTGTTGCCCATGCAGCACGTCCCCCCTCTCCACGACTGACGCTGATGGACCCAAAGGAACGGCAGAGCCATTACATTTTGGCACCGGCGCCGTCGCAGGAGCTGCCAGAACGAAGTTGAATTCAACGACGGACTGCCTTAGGGGATCCGACTCCGGATTTTCCCACGAGGTTTACTCCTGAAGCCTTTTCATGTCAGGATATTACCACAAGGCAGCGGAGGTTTTGATTCAGAGTTTTCTTTCTCCTAGATGGGCTGCCATCCAAGGTTTACGAGCCCCCGATCTGCAGGCCGAGACTGTGGTGGGCGGGGACGCCTAACTCCCCGAACACTGAAGTCCTAAGGACTTGCCCACTGCCCAGGAAGGCGTTATAGATGAACTGAAAATCAGCGCAATTTAATATCTCATATTACATTAGTGGATTCATGAATTTGGTTGATTTGGCAAGAAGTTTTTACATTTTGATATATCTGGCACTCAAAATATTAAAGACGTACAGTGCTTGCCGTCGAACTCATTCAACTTGTATTCCAAATTTAAATTAAATAATACGACAATTACAGATTCAAAAGCCGTCATCCAGCTTTCTCACATGTGGCTCAGTATGTGTCTTCAGTGACAACTCCATTTACAACAGCCTCGCGAGGCTCTCTGCTAAATATGCCCAAGACGTCATGGACATGAAGTGGCGTGCAACTGAATGCTTTCCGCCGGCACGTCATTGAATCGAACAGACTTAACACATAATATGCGCTTTACAGCCAATGTTACTTTTTAATCCTTTGTCGGGGTGTCGGTAGCGGTTTTAGTCGCTATGGTTCCTGTAGGATGACCGGGTGTTATTCCTGTAGAAATCATCATAGTCGCGACTAAATCCGCTACCGACACGCGAAGGGCCGGTAAATGTCAATGCTGTCTTGCGACTGCTACATAACAATATTTCAAAATTAAAGTGCCGCGTCAGTTTGCAGTTCTCATAGACGTTCATGTTTCGTACGTGGGGTTTCTTATAACCCATTCAGCACTACAGCAGGAGATGGGTCGACCATGATAATTCAAGGGTAGTGCTAGATTAGCTTGGAGCCTGTCGGCGCCAAGCTAATCTGGTACTGCCCTTGAATTATCATGGTCGATCCAACTCCTGCTACTGGTGCATAGTCATTAGATGACGCCTCCACAATTTTGGAAATACGGCCGTCGGGCTGAATGAGTTAAATATGCATAATTTGTTAGTGTTTCCCCAGTGTAGGAAACGTGTATACCTCTATAACTTACTTATCGCCCGATTAATTTTATGTTTTTATTTCAGTACAGTATTTTGTATCTTTCGAATAAACACACTACTGACACTTTTTTTTTCATTAAAAAAAAAAAACAAAAAAAAAAAAACTTTTAAGTTTGAATAGAGTTTATGGTAGGTTACATTTGACTTCCATTTTGAAGTCAAATGAAACCTGAGTAAATTTTATTTCTGCATTCGAGACGTGCAGCCTCCGGATACGCGGCTTTAAGCCGAGTATCCGGAGGCGGCACGTCTCGAATGAGTTAACATATCATTGCGTATCCGGATGCAACACATCTCGAATGAGTTACCCCATATCATACTGAGGCTAAAAGCTTTAAATTTGTACACTGCCATATGCAAATTACAGTACTTACAGATAAGGATATAGACCAATAGATTTAGTTCAAGGGTGGTGCCAGAATAGCTTAGCGCCCAGAGGCGCCGGCCAAGCTATTCTGGCACTACCCTTGAACTATTTTAGTCAAACTTATTTCACACACTGGTGTATTCCGAATGATAAGGGTTAAAAGTACACTGAATTGTGGCCGGCCTCAGTCCGACTGTCAGAGCCGCAACCGAGATCGCTCCATGGCTGAATCGTCAGTCAAAAGAAAGCCATTGCTGGCAGAGCCGACAGTTGAGAGCGCAGCATACCAACCACCACGTTACCGTCAAGTTGTTATCGCGGGCCCATCTCCTGCAAAACATGCAAATGAAAACCGATCTCTTCCAGCAAAAGGCTATAGATTGTTACTATCCCTTGCAGATTGCCCAGGCTTATGAACGTCTGTTTTTCTGGAGATCAATTGTTAGACGAGATACTTGTACCTGTTAGACTCTCAGCATTCTCTTAGAGTCACCTAGTTCAAGGGGCATATATATGTTCCTCAGCCCCCGTAGTCTATTAAGGCTGATGAGGATCTATGCCTCTTGCAGTCGCCATTTATTTCTACTTTTCTCCGTACGTCTCTGTGTTCTTCAGCCTGAGCAGGCTCTCGGGTTTACGATCTGTGATGCAGATCTGCGTAACATTGATGTGTCCGTTCGCACTCAGTGCCCCCTCATTTTGCCAGCTGTTCACGCTGGTCAGCAGCTCCGGGGATAGGGGGTGGGGGGGGGGGGAGTAGAGGGGGAGGAGGAATGCTGGGACCAGTTGCATGGGATGGCTTAAATCCTGCGCACGCAACTAAGTAAGGTGCTCCGCTGGAGGTGAGCACCTTAGTGTCATGCACAGCATTAACTCATTCAACTGCGACACGCCGCTACGGCAGTACATGGATCGGGCGTGATAGTTCAAAGGTTGTGCCAGAATAGCTTGGCGCCCAGAGAGAGAGAGAGAGAGAGAGAGAGAGAGAGAATTTTTCTTTATTTTGCAACAGTGAAAGTATTGGTTGGGGCAACGATTTTTTTTTTTTTTTTTTTTTTTTTTTTTTTTGCGAACTTGCCGTTGAGAGAGATAGAGAGGGAGGCAATGAAATAAAACTTTATGAGCAAGATGAAACGCTATAGGAACACGCCTTCACGTGTCTTGCAGCTTGTCCTTACAACTCATCATCAAATGATTTACAGTGTCCTTACAACTCATCATTAAATGATTTACTGACATTCTGTAGAACGGAAGTCATTTAGTTTTAGGAGTTAAAGAGTTACTAACTTAAAACGAGGCTTTGATTTACCACACTAGAAGACAACATTAATTGTGACGCGTGATTCCAGTTACACTTACATTGCATGGACAATCAAACATTTCTCAATGACTAGGACCACAACACTTTACTTAAATGCCTGCTGTGTCCTTGGTCTCAGTTCCGAATTAAACCACAGGTTTTTCCTTGCCATCTTTCTAAGCGTGTATATTTTAAGTAAATCGCTATTTTCTCCACGTGTATCCGTCCGTGTGTATTATCTTTCTCTGTTGCTTAGTTGCTTGCATTTACACGCTTGTTTTTTTATTTTTTATTTATTTATTTATTTATTTATTTATTTATTTTTTATTTTTATTAATTTTTTTAATTTTTATTTATTTATTTATTTATTTATTTTTATTATTATTTTTATTTATTTATTTATTTTTTTTTTTGGGGGGGGGGGAGGGGGGGGGGTTCGCGTCACGTTTGCCGTTTGGAGAGTGATATATAACAGCAAGCTGTGACTTCTGGTCAGCTTATTCTAGGCGCCCAGCATCAATAGCTGCGGCAGTGTCGTATAGCGTTGCCTCCCGGCGGCAACGCTATACGACGGTTCTACGGCTATTGACGCGGGGCGATTTGAGTGAGCCAGAAGTGGACAGAGACTCACCAGTTTCCCGGCTTCCAGTTTCATACATAACACTTCGTGGACTTCGCACGTCGCAAACATAATGGGCGAACCTGTTGGTCGCAGACGACACTTGGGGGTCACTGACCCGGAAGTGACACGTGTCCATTGTGTCATCGTGACATTGACGCCTCAGGTCACTCTAACACTGACACTGTCAGCTGGCGGCATTGGTGGTTGGTTATAAGTCGGGACTCAAACGCAAAAAAAAAAAGAGACCACGATCGACCTTGATAGGTCAAGGGTTATGTCGGAATAGCTTGGCGCCTATAGGCACGAAGCTATTCCGACACCACCTTTGAACTATCATGGTCGATCTGTGTCCAGAGCTGCTTAAAGAATATGTCTATGAAATGGGATTTCTATCTAATGTCATACTCAGGATGAAATGAGTTAAGGAAGGAAAACTGTTGTGAGCTACACGTTAAATGTAAGTCATAAAGGTAGGTAGATGTCAACCCATTTAGCCCCAACGCCCTACAGCAGGAGATGAATGGACCGTGATAATTCAAGGGTAGTGCCAGATTAGCTTGGCGCCTCGAGGCGCCAAGCTAATCTGGCACTACCCTTGAATTATCACGGTCCATCCATCTCCTGCAACTGGTACCATAATCGTTAAGTGACACCTCTAAAATTTAGGAGATGTGACCTTGGGGCTAAGTGGATTAAGTAAGCGATGAAGTAGGCTACAGGTAAGCTACTAAGTAAACAAGCCAGGTTACAACGGTAACATGAAAGGCAATAGGGCAGAAGTCGTGGCCAAAGCAAAAACAGCAAGTAACTTACAGCAAGAAGTCAGACCAGATTCAGATTCAGATTCAGACAATTTTATTATCAAGAAAAGAAATTGTTGCGTGGTGGTCATTGTAAATAGATCAATAACAGGTAAAAGAGAGAAACAGTATTGTAATATATCTTGGCTTGACTTCGCGAACGAAGATTCTATAGGGCTTGCCCACGTCGTCTGCAGGCATTTTCGTGACTGCGGAGGCCAATCTGGGACAGGCAGGTTCGACCGCAGTGGCTGCAGGGGAAGGTCTGGTCAGGGTTCTGAGTTACGACAACTCTGTTTTTTTCTCCTGAGCCGCTTGTCCTTGAGGTTAGCTCTGCGAGAGTCCTCAAAGGAGACGGCTGCCTTGTGAATGGTGGAGCGCCAGGTGTCACGGTCCGCAGCAAGCGAAGACCACTGGCGGTGGTCGATTTGGCAGGCACTAAGTGACTTCTTGAGACCGTCTTTGTATCTCTTCTTTGGTGCCCCTCTGTCTCGGTGTCCAGTGGCGAGCTCGCCGAACAGAGTGATCTTGGGTAGGCGATGATCCTCCATCCTGGAGACGTGCCCCACCCAGCGAAGCTGTGTCCGCAGCAGCAAAGCCTCGATGCTCAAAGTTTCCGCCTGCTCAAGGACCTCGACGTTGGTGACATAGTCACTCCAGTGAATGCTGAGGATGGTACGCAGGCAGCGCTGGTGAAAGCGTTCGAGGAGTCGTAGTTGGCTGCGGTAGAGGGCCCAGGACTCGGAACCGTACAGCAGGGTGGTGAGGACGACAGCTCTGTACACGCTGATCTTGGTGCCTTTTTTCAGCTGTTGATTGTGCCACACCCGCTTGAATAGTCGCCCGAAAGCATTGTTCGCTTTTGCCAGCCTGTTGTCCAGCTCCTTGTCTGACGTGATGATGCAGCCGAGGTAGGTAAACTGGTGTACAGACTTCAGTTCAGACTCGCCGATGGTGATGTGGGAAGGGCGATGCTCTTCCTTGGGTGCTGGCTGATGAAGGACCTCTGTCTTTTTCAGACTGACCTCAAGTCCAAAGAGCTGGGCGGCATCTGCGAAGCAGGACGTAATGCGCTGCAAGGCTCTCTCTGTGTGTGCAACGAGGGCAGCGTCATCAGCAAAGAGCAGCTCACGGATCAGTTGGTCTAGGGTTTTCGTGTGGGCCTGCAGTCGTCTGAGGTTGAACAGGCTGCCATCGAGACGATACCTGATGTACACTTCGTCGTCATCGTCAAGGTCCACTGTGGCCTGCTTCAACATCATGCTGAAGAAGATGGTGAAGAGGGTCGGTGCCAGCACGCAGCCTTGCTTCACGCCGTTGCGAATTTGGAATGGTTCTGAGAGGTCACTGTTTAGTCTGACCTGGCCTTGCTGGTCCTCGTGGAGCTGGACGATCATGTTGAGGAACTTTGGGGGACAGCCTAGTCGCTCCAGGATCTGCCACATACCTTGCCTGCTCACAGTGTCAAACGCTTTTGTTAGGTCGACAAACGTTACGTACAGCCCTTTGTTCTGCTCGCGGCACTTCTCCTGAAGCTGTCTCAGCACAAAGACCATGTCCGTGGTACTCCTGTTGGTTCTGAAGCCACACTGGCCCTCTGGGAGGTGGTCTTCAGCGATGGCAGGTACCAGCCGATTCAGGAGCAACCTTGCGAGAATTTCCCCGGCAATGGACAGCAAGGTAATTCCACGATAATTTGAGCAGGCAGACTTCTCTCCTTTGTTCTTGTACAGGGTGATGATGACTGCATCACGGAGATCCTTTGGTAGTGTTCCTTTTTCCCAGCAGCAGAGAAAGAGGTCGTGGAGCTTGTTGTGCAGTGCTGGGCCTCCATGTTTCCATATCTCTGGCGGGATTCCGTCAATGTCTGCTGCTTTGCCACTCTTGAACTGGTGGATGGCTGTGAGGGTCTCTTCGGCGGTGGGCGGTTCGTCCAATTCAACCTTTAGTGGAAGGTGTGGGATTTGAGGGTTAACGGTTTCTTGAACAGTGCGCTCAGCGCCGAAGAGGTCCTGAAAGTATTCCGACCAGCGGTTCAAGATGGAGGTATTATCTGTGAGGAGTGCCTGTCCATCAGCGCTTCGCAGGGGACTTTGTACCAGGTGCCTAGGGCCATACACTGCTTTCAGTGCTTCGTAGAAGCCCCTGTAGTCACCGTTGTCAGCGCAGAGCTGGGTCCTCTGTGCGAGTCTGGACCACCACTCGTTCTGGAGTTCTCTAAGCTTGAGCTGGAGACTGCTGCAGATGAGGCGGAAGGCAGACTTCTTCACAGGGCAGGAAGGCTGCGCTAGGTGGGCCTGGTGGGCGGCTCTTTTTTTTTTTGCTAGAAGTTCCTGGATCTCTACGTCGTTTTCGTCAAACCAGTCTTTGTTCCTCTTTCTAGCAAAGTCCAAGACTTCCACAGAAGATTTTACAATAGCAGTTTTCAGTTGTTCCCAGAGTGTTTCAGGGGAGGAGTCTGCTGGATCAACTGTGTCTTTGAGCATGCGCTGTAAATCGGCCTAAAGGGCAGCTTTCTTGTCGTCACGCTGAAGGCTGGCAACATCAAGCTTTTTCTTCGGGGGGCGGGGGGGGGGGGGGGGGGCTTTCTTGGGTTTCAGCTTGAGGCGGAGCCTGAGTTTGCAGCGAACAAGGCGGTGGTCAGTGTGGCACTCTGCGCTGGGCATCACTCTGGTGAGGAGGACGTCACTGCGGTCCCTCTGACGCACTAGGACATAGTCGATAAGGTGCCAGTGCTTGGAGCGAGGATGCATCCAGGTGGTCTTTCGACTGTCCTTTTGCTGGAAAGTAGTGTTGGTGATGACAAGTTGCTGCTCTGCACAGAGCTCCAACAGTAGGCGACCATTGTCATTGCAGTTCCCAACGCCATGCTTGCCGAGGACTCCTTTCCAGGCTTCAGAGTCTTGGCTCACTCTGGCGTTGAAGTCGCCAAGGATGATGACTTTGTCGTCTGCAGGAGGCTGCGCAGGTCAGAGTAGAACTTGTCTTTTTCTGCAGGCTCTGCCAGGAGGGTTGGGGAGTACACACTGAGAAGGGTGACGTATTGCTGGTGTCTCAGTGGGAGGCGCATGGACATGATGCGGTCGGAGTGACCCGTTGGTAGGTTTTCCAACTTAGTCGCAATGGGGGTCTTCACCATGAAGCCCACGCCTGAGAGCCGTCTTTCTGATGCAGGCCTGCCTGACCAGTAGAGGGTCTAGCCAGCGCCAAGTTTTTGGAGGCTGCCTTCCTCCGGGAGGCGTACTTCACTGAGCGCGGCGATGTCGATGTTTAACCTCCGCAATTCATGGGCAATGAGGGCGGAGCGACGCTCAGGGCGTCCGCTGTCTGCTGTGTCGAGCATGGTTCGGATGTTCCAGCATGCTACGTTGAGTCCGGTCGAGGTCGTCATGAGAGTGGATCCGTTGTTTTTTCTTGTTTTCTGACCGCATGAGAAGATGCCCGTTGACCGCGGCTAGCCAACTGGGGTTACGAGGGGATGAGCTTTGGTTAGGCCACCTTTTCTAGGCCCCTCTCCGTGTGGAGCAAGCAGTGCTGTCTCTAGAGAAGGCTGCTTGGTCGTTCAGGGTGTGCCGAGTGACGTTGTCATCCCCAGGTCAACATCAGGCGACCAATATCCTGAACCGCCTGCATGCAGGTTTGAGACTGCGGCTTCCAGTGACATCTTTCACCTGCCGTTTTGCCCCTTGCCCATCGCTACAGGACTTGGAAAGTTCAGTGTCATAGTCCGTGGGCGTTTCCTAAAGCCTGCGCGGTGGAGCTTTTTGGTGGAGTGCAGTGTGCGCAGTACTGGCCCCACCCTTTAAACCCTTGGTTCGTTTGCCATGGCCTAGAGAGAGCCTTGCAGCGCATTACGTCCTGCTTCGCAGATGCCGCCCAGCTCTTTGGACTTGAGGTCAGTCTGAAAAAGACAGAGGTCCTTCATCAGCCAGCACCCAAGGAAGAGCATCGCCCTCCCCACATCACCATCGGCGAGTCTGAACTGAAGTCTGTACACCAGTTTACCTACCTCGGCTGCATCATCACGTCAGACAAGGAGCTGGACAACAGGCTGGCAAAAGCAAACAATGCTTTCGGGCGACTATTCAAGCGGGTGTGGCACAATCAACAGCTGAAAAAAGGCACCAAGATCAGCGTGTACAGAGCTGTCGTCCTCACCACCCTGCTGTACGGTTCCGAGTCCTGGGCCCTCTACCGCAGCCAACTACGACTCCTCGAACGCTTTCACCAGCGCTGCCTGCGTACCATCCTCAGCATTCACTGGAGTGACTATGTCACCAACGTCGAGGTCCTTGAGCAGGCGGAAACTTTGAGCATCGAGGCTTTGCTGCTGCGGACACAGTTTCGCTGGGTGGGGCACGTCTCCAGGATGGAGGATCATCGCCTACCCAAGATCACTCTGTTCGGCGAGCTCGCCACTGGACACCGAGACAGAGGGGCACCAAAGAAGAGATACAAAGACGGTCTCAAGAAGTCACTTAGTGCCTGCCAAATCGACCACCGCCAGTGGTCTTCGCTTGCTGCGGACCGTGACACCTGGCGCTCCACCATTCACAAGGCAGCCGTCTCCTTTGAGGACTCTCGCAGAGCTAACCTCAAGGACAAGCGGCTCAGGAGAAAAAACAGAGTTGTCGTAACTCAGAACCCTGACCAGACCTTCCCCTGCAGCCACTGCGGTCGAACCTGCCTGTCCCGGATTGGCCTCCGCAGTCACGAATATGCCTGCAGACGACGTGGGCAAGCCCTATAGAATCTTCGTTCGCGAAGTCAAGCCAAGATATATTACAATACTGTTTCTCTCTCTTACCTGTTATTGATCTATTTACAATGATCACCACGCAACAATTTCTTTTCTGGATAATAAAGTTGTCTGAATCTGAATCTGAATCTGGTCTGACTCCTTGCTGTAGTCGGGGTCGTCTATGTCCGGTGCAGATTTGAACATCTGCCCACTGCCCACGAGTCCCCTGCTGCCTTGCAGGCCTGGCCGCTTGGCTGCGGAAAGGCTAAGGGAGGAAACCCCTGACATCAAAGCCCCCGTGTCTCCGGGGAAGGCTTTTGAGCCAGAGACTAAGACAAGGACAGTCTGATATAAAACCTACGACCTGAGGACCTCGATGCCACCGTCCCAGCTTGCTAGGCCATGGCAATTGTAATATATGCTACAATAAGATATAACAAGATGGGATGAACCATAACCCACAAAGTCCTTTCTATATGAGACCTGTCCTCGCTGTCAATAGTATCTACCTTTTGTCTTTGACCTGATTCTGATGTTGAATTATCTCCTATTTTTTTAAGTCTCGCAGATCTGCCAATGCGTCAGTGAGTTCTATAAGGGGCGCAGGACATATGCGCCATTTGATTTGTCAAACGTCATTTGTCATGACGTAAGTTTTAGTTTTTACGTAATTTTATATTTTACGTGATATGAGTTTCACTTTCGCTTCATATGCTTGCGAAAATGGTGACAAAACTAGAACTTCACGGTACTATTTCAGTCTTGCTATAATTTGTGTGAAAGCAGGTTGACGTTACCTACCTACATGATATACTAGGTACACGGGTCACCTGCATGTTCTTCTGAAAGCGCGTCGATGTGTGTGTGCGTGTTAGTGCGTGCGTGCGCACGCGGTCCAAACATCTCCAAGAGGCATAGATTCTCATGCGCCTGGAGGGCGCATGAGGATCTATTCCTCCTGAAGTTGCGCACTTGTTTGTGTGTGTGTGTGTGTGTGTGTGTGTGTGTGTGTGTGTGTGTGTGTGTGAGAGAGAGAGAGAGAGAGAGAGAGAGAGAGAGAGAGAGAGAGAGAGAGAGAGAGAGAGAGAGAGAGGAGAGAGAGAGAGAGAGAGAGAGAGAGAGAGGGAGCCGGGCGCGAGAGAGAGAATGACGTCATATTTAGAGTATTATGTCAGTGTCTGCGTGGTGACGGAGTTGCCTCTTTTACCTCACCGCCAATGTCTGACTTTC
This sequence comes from Semisulcospira habei, assembly GCA_036245525.1. Classification (NCBI taxonomy): domain Eukaryota; kingdom Metazoa; phylum Mollusca; class Gastropoda; family Semisulcospiridae; genus Semisulcospira; species Semisulcospira habei. Next base: position 176,216,859 of record BTPG01000004.1, read on the forward strand.
TATAGAAGTCAAGGTTTTTTAGTGTTTTAATTCTTTTCTGGAAAGAATTAATTTTTACTAAAGAAGTTGAAACGATACAAAGCTGGCTAACGAACTCATCCAATGTCTTTCTCCAAACTAGCTTTATGCAAACTTTCAAGTAAATATAACAAAAATTACGGACTGTAATCTGGGTCAACCGACTTCCTATAAACGGTTGTTTATGTCTTGAATGAGACATTCAATTACAATATGCTCGGAGGCTGTCTTAGCCACCCACTTAAGAAAGTATTTCGCCAAGTTTCAAGCTTGTGTGTACAGAAATATCGGAGATTCTCTTTTTTACATGCATACGCACACACATTCATACGCACAGACGCACATGCGGCGATTCGCGCCAAATGAGCAGCGAGGTTAGCGTAACTAGACATGACGTAGTTTTTATCTTGTTACTTCAATTGTTAGAGGTTTAGCCTGCCCGCCTTTGATATCATGGACATGCTATTACTGACATTCGCCCCACCGCGACCCGTCCTTAAAAAACACTCTCTACTGTACACACAGACACCTGCGCTAATTACATGTTAAAGCTGTACGATCAATGCCTCGAAATAATAATGCTCTCACTGAATGAAATAGGATCACACATCTTTTGCGAAAAACTTAAAATAAGTGGTAAAATACGAATACGAATAGCATTATTGTCCCAAGGTGGGAAATTAGTTTGCAGCAGAAGTTTTGTAAAACAGTTGTAAAAACAACAAATGTGAACATAAAACAAATAAATACATTTGACTGACTAGAACACACCGACCGATTACAGTGAGACATGATAGTTGTCTCACATCTAAATCAGTTAACCCAATCAGCCCTGACGCACTACACCAAGAGATGGATTGACCATGATAATTCAAGGGTAGTGCCAGATTAGCTTGGCGCCTTCAGGCGCCAAGCTAATCTGGTACTGCCCTTGAATTATCATGGTTGATCCATCTCCTGCAACTCAATGCTGCATTGTCATTAGATGACGCCTCCAAAATTTGGAAAATACGGCCGTCGAGCTGAATGAGTTAACCCATATCATACTGAGGCTAAAAGCTTCAAATTTGTACACTGCCATATGACACTACCCTTGAACTATTTTAGTCAAACTTATTTCACACACTGGTGTATTCCGAATGATAAGGGTTAATACTGTCTCTTACATACATGCAATCACATAACTACAGTTTACGACCCGCACTGCTTGTTTGTGAAGAGCGGTATTTTTTATTGTACAAAACAGACTTGTCTTTCGCCTTCACAGGGCAGACGTAAGTCAGTTACAGGCAGTAAGCAATGCATCGTGGCCAGACCGCAAACTGTAAGGAGGAGTGGAGGGATTTGCCAAGATTTTTTCTTGACTTCGAGAAAACACAATAATTAGTTTACTGACGTCAAGTGCGTCACACTGACGAAATCCTTTAGCTGTCAGAGCAAAAATTGCGCATATGAATGTATATGCATTTAATTGTAGAAAATACTTAAAAAAATAAGCGAATAAACAAGCAAACAAACAATCAAGTAAATAATAATGCATGCGTGCATGCATACATACATACATACATACATACATACATACATACATACATACATACATACATACATACATACATACATACATACATACATAGACACATACATGGATATATACATACATACATACATATACATATATACATACATACATACATACATACATACATACATACATACATACATACATACATACATACATGTACACACACATACATAAATACACGCACACATACATAAATGAAATAAAATAAATCAGGAGATTGTTCTTTTTAAGGCCAGTTAGAGAAAACAAATGATCAGTGACCAAGTTCAGCAGCAGTTAACGAATCTTCTGTCATCACCAGTTTAAATTTCAACGTGTGTAGAAAGGGACGCGACCCACAGTTATTCGTACTGAGTAGGCCCAACTGCATTTTAGCGTGACGGGGCAGTATGTAGGAACCACCGACTAATCAGTATTAACCCTTTGGCGTCAGTAGCGGTTTTAGTCCTGCAGGAATCATCGCTACTAACACCGCTGCCGACACCCAAAGGGTTAATATAGAACCTTTGACTAACAGTTGGCAATACTCCTCCCAGCCCCCTCCACCACCTTCCCAAAGTACAACCGAATCATCGATCCCTCCTCGGCCGCACAATTTCGCCTGGATACCTTACCCAGTAAGCGAAGGTCCTCGGGCCGACGTCGGTCGCAGTGAGCCCGCGCACGGATGTGCGGGGGCCCATTGCGGTCGATGTCGGTCAAGGGTGTTTTGCTTACTGGAGGGAGGGAGGGGGAGGTTAAGGGGCGGGGGGAGGGAGGGGGGGGGGGGTACCCTTTCTTCACATCAGTCAACTCACCTGTGTACAGCTTGCGTTGGACACGGTCCAGATACACTACGCACTAACTCCAGCCAACTGCAAGAGACATGGATCCTCATGAGCCCCTGCACATTGCCTGCAGATTGTCGGGGCTTGTGAGGATCCACTTCTGGTGCGCGCTCACTTTCATGTGTGCCAGGAATACATGATGTAGATGTTTCAACTTTTAGTTTTCTTGCTGTTTCAATTGACGTGTGTTATATTTAATGCCCCGTGATAAGTAACACGCAACTTTTCATTGCTCCTGTTTGTTTGCTTGTTTGTTCGTTCGTTCGTTCGTCCGTCTGTGCTGCGGAGATTCACGAGACTATGTGCCTATGCAGAAATAATGATAACGGCTAATAATAGAGAAATCAAAGAAATGCTGCTGTATAAAAACTATAATTCTTGATACATGTCATATCCAAAATGTTTGCATTTACACAGCAGCATTTCTTGTAAACTAAACGCTGGTCTATTAACTCATTTGAGACGTGCCGCCTCCGGATACGCGGCACAGGCCGCGTATCCGGATGCGGCACGACTCGAATGAGTTAAGGAAAGTTTTTGTAACAAAATGCTTGCCTGTTAGGAAATACTTGACTCAACATTAAATTTACTGGCTGAAGAGAATTTGTAAACAAAAAAAAAAAATTAAAAAGAAAAAATTAAAGGGAGTCGGGAACAATTACACACTGACAAAAACTACAATGGTTCAGTTGATACATTAATAAAACAAACTGAAGCAGATTTTATTTTATATAGCAAGAAATGTTTGGCGTTGCTGTTCCTGATGCACGAAACGTCCTCTAATTTCAACTGAAACTGTCTTTTTCCTGAAAATAAAATAAAGTCCTCACTTTCCCTGTCAATTTATCGTTTCTTTGATAAAGTACGGGACAGCTTGGGTTATCGTGATAGTTTTTCTTGTCTTAGTTGTGATACATTTTCTAGCTCTATCATCTTCTTAACCCATTTAGCCCCGACGCCCTACAGCAAGAGATGGGTCGACCATGATAATTCAAGGGGCAGTGCCAGATTAGCTTGGCGCCTGTCGGCGCCAAGCTAATCTGGCACTGCCCTTGAATTATCATGGTCGATCCATCTCCTGCAACTGGTGCATAGTTATTAAATGACGCCCCCAAAATTTGAAAAATACGGCCGTCGGGCTGAATGAGTTAATCGGGATGTTTTACACTACGTTAATGAGTGCGTGTTTGTTTCACATTATTACTTAACCCTACTGTCTAATTTTTCTTTTTACTTGTGGATTTAGCGTCCTTTTTGGTAATTTATTAGCGGCGTTGGTGCGTTATTTAACTTTATAACTCAATGGTTCGTCTTATTAATTAGGCATTGAATCGTGTGTGTTGGGTTACTTCGAGGGTTACATCGTGGTACTGTATTCTGATAATCAGCTTCAGAGGACTACAAACCACGATGTAATCCGAGAAGTAAAACAACACAGACGGTTCAATGCCATTGTCGTTCAGTCTAAATTACGCACTATTTAAAGCCTCGAATGTGTGTCTAGCGTCAGGAGTAAAACTGCAAATATTTCTGACGTCAGACTGTATTTTCTGGGAAATACACAGGGGACGCGACTCTTTGTGAATAGGCTACCATGCCCGGTCGCGCAAACGTGCTTGCTAGTTTTTGCCGCTAGAATTTCAAACGTTTACCAGCGGTGCTGCTTCCAAGCAGCCAGTGACAATATCAGAATCTGTAGCAATCAAGTGCGGACTTTTCTCACTGGGTTCAAGTGATAGAACTTTTAAATTTTGAGCGCAGGAATGCGTGGCAAGCGACTGGATATACGGTAGGTCTGATTTCGTACATGGAGCATGTATTGTTGGCATCTTTCGCCAACCAGTACTGAGCCGCTCATACACGCATTCAAAAAAGACTCGATCTTTTCAACAAAACGTGAAATGTCAGATGTGTCACATTTTCTTTCTTTATTTCTCTTTCTCTCTTACTGCACAAGTGGCAACAGTCTTTGCTTTTATGGAAAGTTTCGAGCTGTCTCAGTTCAGAGTTTGAATTGCGACACATTAATGTGTAGCACTTGTGTAGTGTGCCCACCGCTTGAGTCATGCCGAAACAAGGTACATTTCTTTTATTTCCCTATCGGCGTCTACCACCATTTGATCTGTGTGTTTTCCGGTTATTTGTGATGTAAGGTGCCGGATAGCCCTGATCAAAACGGTCAGACGAAAGACCTAGGACTGATTCATGCGTGATACTAGAACTGCGGATTGGCCAGCTGATTAAAAATTACAGGTACGGCAATGGTTCTAGGAGGTATGCATTGGGGCATTGAACCCCCTGCGATTTTTAGATGCTGACCAATCACAGTGTCGGAAAATGGAGTGACTGAACGACAATGCGATTTTGACAATGTCCATGCAATTTTACTAATATTTGTGATATATGGTTTGATATTATGTTCGTTTATTCTTACTTACGCTCGGCAGGCAAAGACAAAAAGGTTCCATTTATGGACAGTATTTTTTTTATTCCTGATTTGGGGTCCCTTTAATTTAATTCCAAATTTATCGTACTGGGTGCATCAGTTGCAACAATGAGTTAAAGCAGGCGGTAACGCATGCATGTTGCCGTCTGTTATACCTACAGATTTAATCCCCATTGCTATCTTATATGTGGAATATATAGGGGCGGTCCGTGGCGCAGTCGTTAAGGCGTCTGCCACCAATGCTAAAGGTGCGAGGTTCGATACCGGGTTCCGGCGTCTCACTTTTCTCCTCTAGTGTCACCGTTAATTCGGGTGGACCGTCGGGGGTTCTTTCTCTGGGTACTCCGGCTCTTTCTACCCCTCCACTTTGGTACCTGTGTCAGGCCACTTTATAAATTTCAAATACAAGCAATCAAAATTTCTGAAACCTCAGTAGCTGAGCTGACCCTTCGCACCACGTGAATGTACTGTGTTTGTCTTGTACTGTGTTTGTCTTCAGAGTGAATGCGTGTGTGTCACGTGAGCGTGGGTGTTGGGTTTAGTTCGCGGCGCTTTGAGCCGATTCGCAGAATTGGGTAAAGCGCCTATAATTATAATAACCGGTATTATTATTATTATTAGCACAACAGAGCTGCATTATCAGAATTGAAATGAACAATTTGTGTGTGTGTGTGTGTGTGTGTGTGTGTGTGTGTGTGTGTGTGTGTGTGTGTGTGTGTGTGTGTGTGCGTGTGTGTGTAAAGCTCCCCCTGCCCCCCCCCCCCACCCGCACCCCCAGGAAGGCCATGGGTTACATGTGTTCTGCTCTAGTCACAAAGCAAGGTGCTCCGCTATAGCGGAGCACATTGCTTTGTGACTGGCGCAGGCGGGCAACACACATGCAACTGGCCCCTGCTGGCCTCGTCTGATAGACATATCACTTTGGGAAATCGAGGGGAGCATCCATTATTCACAGACGCACTGTCTGACTGGCCGATTACTTCCACCTTACCATGCTGACGTTGTCATACCCGTAACGCCGTCAATTTCAGAAACACTGAGCTGAAGTCTATCGCGCCCAAAAAAGGGCATGATTCGCGTTAAGCCTTGTTGTCACACGGGATCATGAGAATCTATACCCCAGTAGCAAAATGTATTCAGGCCCACGTCGGCCGCATTGGGCCGTCGTGGGCCCCAGGACCTTTACTTACTGGGTAACGGGCTGCGTGCGGGACCCGACCCAGTGACATGTCTCCTCAGCTGACGCCTCCCTTCTTCATACTAACATGATTTTACTTTTTTTTTTTCCCCCTGACTGATGTCTCTGCTCTGGGGTGGAGCGCAGTATGCTCCCATTGATTTGATGCGTAACGCTGGATTATGAAAAAAAATCCCAAAAATAATCGGTCAAAAACTAATATCGAGATGACAGGCGCATCAGATTTTAGATTGATTAAACTTTTTCTTTTTTTGTGCGGGGTGGGGGAGGGGGAAGGGGGTGGTTGGATGTGACTGAATAACACTCTCACTGCTAGAGTCAAGTGTGTCAGTCATTTCTGCCGTTACGTGACAAAATCCAGTCTGTCTGGGTTTTTTTTTTTTTTTCCAAATAAGTGAGATTTTCATTTGAATAGCCATAAAAACCTCGCTTTTCTGTATAGAAAAAAAGGTCATACTCGCTTCTGCTATATAACGGATGTATTTTTTGTTTTTTTGTTTTTTTGTGGGTTTGTGTGTCTGTGTGTGTGGGGGGGGGGGGGTGACAGTAAAAATGAACAATAATCTTCGCGCCATTTTCATCCAGTCTATACGTAACCCGTTCAGCCCTAATACACTGCAGTGAAAAGATAGCATCTACCATGATAGTTAAACTCTAAAGGGTGCTGCCAAGGTACTTGTGAGCTCAGTTCAACTATTCTGGCGTCACCCTCATTTCTTAGGCTGTCGGCAGCGGTTTTGTCGCGATGATTTCTGCAGGATGTCGGGGCTATGTTACTCCTACAGGAATCATCACGACAAAAACCGCTCTCGACAGCCAAAGGGGTTAAACTATCATTTTCGATGTCTCCTAAACTTGATTTTCCCCAAGTTCATCTCCGGCCACAGAAAAGCGTCAACTCGATCTGCAGTATTCTGCGTTTCCTAATTACTAATTTTCTTGTGGCGAAGAATTTTAGACTGCGGTGAAGACTGCAAACACCACGCTGTAGTTAAAACTCCTCCGATTTTAAACTAGGAGTTTTTCCTAAACCAGGATCATGTCAAAGACAGTAGGCTGAACCATTTACAGTAAAGAAAGACAATAGGTTGCGGTCCTTTACAGTAAGGGCTTAAAGTCACTGAGGCAACGGCATGGCCAGCTAGAAGCACATCTTCTTGATCTCCGTGAGATTATATACACATCCTGCAGATGGCGCTTGCTGGATGAATCCACTGAATGTTGGAAGTCCGTGCAATGTTTGACTTAAGGCCCCGCCACACGAGCCGGTTGTGCCCCGATTTTGAAGCCGATTCCGATCCGATTGCGATCGGATGACGTCAATTATCCGATCCGGTCCCACCCCCACCCGGGTCTGCCCTGGGGGACTTGGGTGGGGTTAGGTACTTTTTAGTTCCCAGGGTCACCCTGGTCAGCCCAACAGGGTGAGTTTTTCTCTCTATTCTGGGGCATGTGTTTCTGTCTACCCTTTGTCCATTCACCTGTATTTGCCTTTTTAAAACTCTCCCTACTGTCTGCACTGCCTGTAGCTCTTGATATTGGATGTGTGTTGCCAAATGGTATTAGCTTTATTTAGGCCCTATGTGTTAGGTTTATTTAACGTATTTCACCGGCTGGCGACATACATTCAATGTTCTGTTTAGTTTTTTTTTCACAAGCAGTGCAGGCACGTCCTGAGAAAGCCTTGTTGCTGTCGGGACGTTAAGCAAAGTACAATCAATCAATCAACCGATCCGGTCCCAATCGGCTGGGAATCGGGTGTCTAGAACCTGCTCTATTTTCCCGATCCGATTCGGCCCCGGTTGTAAGCTTCAACCAATCAGAGCGCGTCTCGCAAAGCATGTCGTAGTTTGCAAATGGCGGAACACGCCTGTTGTGATCAGTACCACCGCCGTTGCCGCTGATGTTTCGCACGCCTCTTCCCGAATATGATGCAAAACTGCTGATAATGCAAGCACATCATCATCACTGTCAAAACTAGCAGTCATTTTGCAGAACAGGTATGACTTTGATCTTCGGTTCAAACCGGTCGGCTAAACAAGTCGGGAAATGTCAGTGTGGCAGTGCACACGTTTTTTAGTCTGGCCCGATCACCTACCGATTCGAAAACTGATCGGGAATCGGCCTCAAAACCGGGCTCGTGTAGCGGGGCCTTTACTTCTGACGGAAGGGTAACCTCCATTTCACTATACCCCACCCAGGCCTGCCCTGGGGGACTTGGGTGGGGTTAACTACTTTTTAGTTCTCAGGGTCACCGTGATCAGCCCCACTGACAGGATGGGTTTCCGATTCTGGGGCATGTGTTTCTGTCTACCCTTGGTCCATTCACCTGTATTTGTCTTTTTTTAAACTCTCCCTACTGTCTGCGCTGCCTGTAGCTCTTGATATTGGATGTGTGTTGCTAAATGGTCTTAGCTTTTTTTTAGGCCCCATGTCGTAGGTCCTTTTCACACTCTACACCTCTCCCCTGTCCAACATCATCCAGTCTCACTACATACACCACCACCTCTACGCTGACGACTCACAAC
>BTPG01000004.1:176230457-176260457 GCA_036245525.1 Semisulcospira habei
TTGTTCTGTTTTCTAACTTGTTTCTGATAGTACACAAAATATCATACCTACTTATATGTTAGATAATTATGTGCGTACGTACGTGTGTATGTGGATGTACAAAAGTGCGCATGTGCACGAGTACATGTATATGTATGTATGTGTGCGTGTGTGTATGCGTGTGTGTGTCCTTTATTATTAGTTAGTTTTTGTTGTTTTGGTTGGTGTTCTTTTTTTTCTTTTTTTTTCTTTTTTATTATTTTTTTTTTTTAAAGTAGCTTAGCAAGGACAGATTGTAAGAAAGGCCTGCGCGCCTAATATCTCAATCCTTGGAAAATAAAGTTTCCTTCGTTCGTTCGTTCGTCTCTCTCTCTCTCTCTCTCTCTCTCTCTCTCTCTCTCTCTCTCTCTCTCTCTCTCTCTCTCTCTCTCTCTCTCTCTCTCTCTCTCTCTCTCTCGTGTTGTGTGTGTGGGGAGGGGGGGGGGATAGTGGTGGGGAGGGGGGGGCGGGTGGGGAGGGGGGGAGGAGGAGGTTTTGGGGAAGGATTGACTGACCTGGGTGTTTTGGTTTTTTATTGTGTTTTTTTTTTTTTTTTTGTTGTGGGGGAGGGTTGGGGGGGGGGGGGGGTAACCAACAAAGAGCACGAAAATAAAGCAACGCTCTGTCCTTTTTTAAACTTGTTTTTTATCTTTTGTATACAGACGAGCAAAATTTCACCACACGAACCAAACATGTCGCATTTCTTTTGCTCGTCAGAATATTTAACCTTTTGTACGTAAGAGAACTAACACCCAAGGAATCATCGCGACAAAAACCGCCATCAACACGCAAAGGTTTAAGTTGCGCGCTTGGTGGACACTTTTCTGTGTTGGATTTCCTGGGGCCAGATGCACGAGTGAGCTTAGTTCTGCGCCAGCCACTAAGCAAGGTGCTCCGCTATAGCGGAGCACCTTGCTTAGTGGCTGGCGCAAGATTTAAGCTCTCTCACCCAACTCACCACTGGCGATTGTCATTAAGAGGCACAGAGTTTCATGGGCCCGCGCAGCCTGCAGAGAATCATGAAAATCTAATACTTCGCTCTGGCCTATACTGTCTTGGTGCCTTTTTCACATTGAGGGATTATCAGGGATTTTATTTACGAGTTTGACCAGAGAGAAAAAAAAAAAGGTGCATGCACATCGAAGTGCTTTGGATTAACCGCATGAATATTTGACGTGACGTCTTGCATCGGATTGTGGTGCGTGATGAGATGTGGAACTTACGGCTTAGAACGGTGTGCTGGTCTGCGATTTTGGACCTTACGGCGTAAACGCCGTAAGGTCCAAAATCTCAGACCAGCACACAAAGTGAAGAAACTGCTTCGACGTCAGTTGTTTGCCTCTGTGTTGACTTACTTAGGCTTCCAAACAGTGAAAAGTTGCACTTCATCACTTTTTTTGTTGTTGTTGTTTTGTAATTGTTTTTTATTGTTGTTGTTGTGTTGTTGTTGTGTTGTTGTTGTTGTTGTTGTTGTGTTGTTGTGTTGTGTTGTTGTTGTTGTTGTGTTGTTGTTGTTGTTGTTGTTGTTGTTGTTAGTGTTTGTTTTGTTTCATTTTCTTTTTTTCTGGGATTTTTGGGTTTGTTGTTGTCGTTGTAGTTTGTTTTCTTCTGGTTGTTTTTTGGTGTGTGCTTTGTTTTGTTTTCTTTTGTTGTTTTTGTTGCTGCTGTTTGTTTTGTTGTTTTATGGGTTTGTTGGTTTGGTTTGTTTTGTTTTTTGTTTGTTTGGGGTTTGTTTGTTATTGTTTCTTTTTTTATTTAATTTTTTAATTTTTTTTTAATTTATTTATTATTTATTATTTATTTAATATTTATTTATTTATTTATTTTTATTATTTATTTATTTATTTTTTATTTTATTTATTCTTTATTATTTTATTTTATTTATTTTTTTTTTTTTTTTTTTTTTTATTATTATTTTTTTTTTTGGGGGGGGGGGCGGGGGGGGGGGGGGGGGGAATAGACGATGTTTGTTTTGTTTTGTTCTTGTTTATTTGGTTGGTTAGTTGTTTTGTTGGTTTGTTTGGTTTTTTGGGGGTTTTTTTTTGTTTGTTTGGTTGGTTTTTTTTTGGGGGGGGTGTGGATTTTTTTTTTTTTTTTGTTGGGGGGGGGAGGGGGGGCGGGGGGGGGGGGAGGAGGATTAGACGATGTTTGTTTGTTTGTTTGTTTTTGTTTCTTGTTCTTTTCTTTAGTGGGTTTTGTTTCTTTCTTTCTTTAGGAGGATTAGAATCCGTGCAAAGTGTGAATGTTTTATACACTAATGTCCAGCGGGGCTAATTTCCGGTGAAGATAAGACAACTCCGGCTTCCCGTAAGTTAAAAAAAAGTGGACAAAAAAACAAACACTTGCCTGCAGCTCAGGACAGGCATGCATTGTCCTCCAAACGAGTGCGTCATTTTCGTGCATTAATATTTTAACCTACATCTGACTTAAGAGGAAAATAGCTATGATGCAGTCTGACTTGTTTCATCGAGAGAAGTGCGCAGCCAGTTGTATACTGACGAGCAAAAGAAATGCGACACTTTAGTGTTTCCGATGATTCCAAAAATATCGCATTCTGTTGTTCGTCAATATATGTTTGCGTGTTTAAAGTGTCAGTTTAACCCCTTTGCGCTTGCAGTCACCGATATTCGGTCGGCAGCGATTTTTGTCGCAAGAATTCCTGCAGGGATCATCGCGACAAAAAAAAAAAAAAAAAAAAAAAAAAAAAAAAGCAACAAAAAAACCCCGCTACCGACAGCAAAAGGGTAACAGTTTTTCCCCGTTGGTGCCGCTATTAATGTTCGCGGACTAACACAAAGCAATGTAAAGTATACATTCGAAACGGGCCGTATCCGGATGCGCGGTGCAGTACGTCCCGCATGTGTTAATTGTTCTGTAACACAGATGCACACGTTGTTTTGGGCTGACCTGTAGGTCAAAAACAATTCAACAGTGTTATCTGTTTCCTACTCGTGCTCAGTTGACTTGGATTATTTGCGTGCTGACAAAAACGAGAAACAATAAAACAGTTTCAATTTTTAGCGCAACTGCACAATTTAACCCCTTCACTACCGAGAAAAAATGAACATGATCCAACTGCAAGAGACATAGATCCTCATGAGCCCCCGCGACTGCGGGAGCTCATGAGGATCTATGCCTCGTGCTGAGACCATTTTGTGTCCATGTTTTTAGGACGGTTTTGGCTTTGGGTCGTTGAGTGAACAAAGAGTTCAGAAACGAAAACATATACGTACATTGGCAGGGAAGGGGTTAATTAACGTATAGGTACAATGCCAGGGAAGGGGTTAATTAACGTATACGTACATTGGCAGGGAAGGGTTAATTAACGTATAGGTACATTGCCAGGGAAGGGGTTAATTAACGTATAGGTACATTGCCAGGGAAGGGGTTAATTAACGTATACGTACATTACCAGGGAAGGGGTTAATTAACGTATAGGTACATTGGCAGGGAAGGGGTTAATTAACGTATACGTACATTACCAGGGAAGGGGTTAATTAACGCATAGGTACATTGCCAGGGAAGGGGTTAATTAACGTATACGTACATTACCAGGGAATGGGTTAATTAACGTATAGGTACATTGCCAGGGAAGGGGTTAATTAACGTATAGGTACATTGCCAGGGAAGGGGTTAATTAACGTATACGTACATTGCCAGGGAAGGGGTTAATTAACGTATACGTACATTGGCAGGGAAGGGGTTAATTGCTTTCATGTTACAGGACCGAACAATGTCATTAATTAGCTTTAGCGCAGACGCACATCTGACAATTAAACAGTTTGATTTAGCTTACCACACGTGCGCAGAGGTTAGTTGTTCGCGGATACAGCACGCAGACAGACAAACAGTTTTGTTTGCCAGACAATGTGTTTGCGTAAGCATCATTAAAGTACCATTACGCGTAAACTTGAAGACATTTCAGCACCATTTGCGTTTGCTATGCCTTGTCGACACACCTAATGAACTTTAACAGCAGCTGGGACACGCAGCAAAAGCACACGCGTAATCGCACTTATTTATTCTGCCCAGCCTGTAATCTATTTTTAGCTGTTTCCCATGCTGAAAGCGTTGTACTTATAAAACGGAGTAGAGTCCTTGTCAAATTACTTACTATCAAAACGATGCGTGCTGACCTGGATTGTCCTGTCTAAATTCACCATAACTAGACCTGTGTGTAGCGATTCGTCAGAAGTGAATCTTTCAACAGGTTCGGCGGTTGTGGGTCTTTAAGCAGTATGACTTCTTACAACACGTGCACTCCTTGGTAACGGTTTTGCGACTTTGACGTTAGGTTTATTTTTTTAATTATGAGACACAAACAATATGCCGAGAAGAAGTAACACGATCCAACTGCAAGAGACATAGATCATCATGAGCCCCCGCGACTGCGGGGGCTCATGAGCATCTATGCCTCTTGCTGAGACGACCAGTTTCGAATCCATGTTTCTTGGACGGTTTTGACGTTTGGTCGTCGAATGAACAGATATTTCAGAAACAAAACTTACGTACAGTGGCTGGGGCGGGATCACTGTTCAGACACAACAGTGTGAGTTCTGGTTTGTGAACTTAAGGCTAAATGGCCTCGTGCCGCAAGCTCCAGGGGGGAGGGAGTGGGGGGTGGGGGGGGGGGCAGTTGCATGAGTGAGCAAGTTAGTCTGTGTCACGTACTACTTAGCAATTAACCCACAACATCCTGGGGCTGATTTTTTTTTTTTTTAATCTGCTTATTGTCCTATGAAGGCTGCACTACAGATTAGCAGATAGATCAGCCATTTTAGTTCAAGGATGGTGCCAGAATAGCTTGGCGCCTCAGGCGCCAAGCTATTTTGGCACCATCCTTGAACTATCAAAGTCAAATTAATTTCAAGCAATAGTGTATCAGGATGGGAAGAGTTAAAGTACCATTACGCGTAACTGAAGCTGAAGACACATTTTTCAGCACCATTAATTGTGTTTGTTATGCCTTGTCGACACGCCTAATGAACTTTAACAACAATTTGGACACGCAGCAAAAGCACACGCGTAATCGCACTTATTTATTCTGCTCTGCCGTTAGCGTGTCAATCTATTTTTTTCAGCTGTTTTTCATCGTGATAGCGTTGTATTTATAGAACGGAGTGGCGTCATTGTCAGGTTACGTGAGATAAAGACCACGTGTGCTGAACTGGATTGTCCTGTGTCTAAATGAACCATAGCTAGACCTGTGTGTAGGTAGCGTTTCGTAACCATCTGTTACGGAAGTGTATCTTTCAACAGTTACGGCGGTAGCGGGCCTTGAAGGTGGTCCGCTATAGCTTAGTGCCTGCTTACTCATGCAGCTGAGCCCAGAATCAGAACCTGGACCACCAGTACAGTTTGAATTTTGAATTTTATTTTGAATTTTAGCTGCAATGAAAATTCCCAACCCCCTCCCCCCCCCCCCTCCCCTCACCCTACAATAATAGGGAAAGTAACATGCTTAGAAATGACAGTTACAACACAGTTTATTAAGTAAACACAGTGTGGTATAACTGTCATTTCTAAGCGTGTTTCTTTCTCCGTTGCCCCCACCTGGGTCTGCCCTGGGGAACCTGGGTGGGGTTAACTACTTTTTAGCCCTACAAGGGTGGGTTTTCCCCTCTATTCTGGGGCACGTGTTTCTGTCTACCCTTGGTCCATTCACCTCTATTTTCCTATTTTAAACTCTCCCTACTGTCTGCGCTGTCTGTAGCTCTTGATATTGGATGTCTGTTGCTAAATGGTCTTAGGTTTATTTAGCGTATTAGACCGGCTGGCGACATACATTCAATATTCTGTTTAGGTTTTTTTTTTTCACAAGCAGTTCAGGCACGTCCTGATAGTCTTGTTGCTGTCGGGACGTTAAGCAATGTACAACCAACCAACCATCCTCTCCTCCCCTTAAAATAATAGGGGCCCAGGGACATTAACACGCTTAGAAATGATAGTTACAACACAATTTATTAAATAAACAAAGTGTGGTGTGACTCTCATTTCTAACCTTGTTTCTTTCTCCGTTGGGTTTTTCTCTGCATTGTACATCTTTTTGGTCTGGATTTCTGCAATAATAGGGTTGTATGCATCTTTAACTCATTTTACCCCAGACACACCACACAAGATATGGATCGACCATGATAGTTCAAGGGTGATGCCAGAATAGCTTGGCGCCCATGGGCGCCAAGCTATTCTAGCATCGAAGTACCCAACGGAGAAAGAAACACGCTTAGAAAAGACGGGTACAACACAATTTATTAATATTTCGGGTAAATACCCGAAATATTAATAAATTGTGTTGTACCCGTCTTTTCTAAGCGTGTTTCTTTCTCCGTTGGGTACTTCTTTGCATATTACACGCTTGGCAGTCACCTTTTTGGTCTGGATTGCTTATTCTAGCATCACCCTTGAACTATCATGGTCGATCTGTGTCCTGCACTGCAATGCAGTCTTCAGAGGACAACGGCAACATTTGGGGATTTCGGTCTTAGGGTACAATGAGTTAAACAAAGTTCACAACTCCTTGTAGGCCTACCGTGGACAGAGCAGTTGAATATGTGTGCTTTCAGCCGTAAGGTCCAAAATCAAAGAGCAGTACACGTCAGCACAGTCGCGAGTTTGTTTGGGTTGACTGAGGTTAAAGCGCCGTGAGGAGTAACATTCCATTTATTTCTCGCATATATATTATACTGCCGAGCAAAAGAAATGCGACATTTTTGGGATCATCGGAAACACTTAAGTGTTTCCGATGATTCCAAAAATGTCGCATATCTTTCGCTCGTCAGAATATTTGGCGCTGACGAAATATCATGCTTATAGGATTGTGTTATTTATGTTGACAAAATACTTGCATTTTAATTTTTTTTTTTTTTTAGGTCTTAAAGGTTAAAAACCCCACTTAATTTAACACATTTACTGCCAGTCGACGCGGTCTGTTTCTGCTATATTTCTTAACCCTTTGCATGTCGATAGAGGTTTTAGTCGCGATGATTTCTACAGGAATCATCGCGACTAGAACCGCTACCGACACCCAAAGGGTTAATCCGAATATTTCCGTCTGCCTTGGCGTGTTTTATTTTATTTTAGTTCGTTCTTGTTCGCATCTGTCTGGTTGTGCATGCATTTATTTCTTGATGTCTTTGTGTCTTGATTTATTTATTTATTTATTTATTTATTTATTTATTTATTTATTATTTTTATTTATTTATTTATTTATTTATTTATTTATTTATTTATCTTTATTTATTTATTTATTTTCTTAATTATTTTTGTGTATTTATTTATTTGTTAATTTTTTAATTCATTATGAATTTAGTGAAATGTTTATTTATTTTTGTTTTTATATTTTTACAAAACGGAAATGTGTGAACTAGCGTCACGGCCATGAGCTTAGTCAGCTTAGCAAGGTTTTGTTGGATTGTTCATAGGTTGATCGGTATTTATTTATTTATTTATTTATTTATTATTTATTTTTACTTTTTTAAAATTATTTTATTTTATTGTGTGTTATTTTATTATTATTTATTATTGTTTTTATATTATTAAGTATTTTTTATTTTTTATTTATTTAATTATTTATTTATTTTTTATACTACGGTTTGCTCCTGTTGAAGGTGGGGGGGGGGGGGGGGGGGGGGGTGGTTTCGGAGCAGAAAGGTCTTTCATTTTTGTGTGAGTCGGCTGATGTTTGTTTGTTTGTTTGTTTGTTTGATTTTTTTTTAAATTTTTCAACATTATCATTTGTATAATTAAAAGCACTCATGCTGACATCTGGAGTGGTGTGCATGGAACTGGACTGAAACCGTCGGTCTGGTCTAAGCCCGAGTATTAGCCTACTGTTGGCAGTATGCTAGGACTTCTGGCAAAGATGGCCGGCGGTTTCAGTCCACTTCAATGCATACCACTCCTGCATACTCATACACCTGGATTTTGATTACTTTAGTTTGGTCTTTGATGGAATCGTCATTCAGATTTTCGATTTTATGAACTTTTAACCCTTTGGCTGTCAGTAGCGCTTTTTGTCGCGATGATTCCTGCAGGTTAATGTTTAGCCGAGTTTGTTGCCCTCACAGACATGAATATCAATGTTTTTTCTTCACACTGGCTTATCGTACACGACGATGATTAAAATTAGGTTTGGCTTAAAATTGGATTGTGTGTGACATACAAAGTAATTTTAATTTTCCTTTGGAACCTCAAGTAAACTCGCTGGCCAATCTTTATCAGATTATCTCTAAGGAATGCGCAATTTCAGATCAGTGTCAGATGAAAGCTGAGTTCAGCGCAGTTTCAGATCGCATTCAGTAAAACTTTACTTACTTACGCCTGTCACCCAACCCCGGGTATAGGTCGTCGACGAGAGACCTCCAGCGACTCCTGTCCTGTGCTTTTCCTTCGATTTTACTCCAGGTGGTTCCCAGTCTCTCAGTGATGTCTGCTTGGAGGTCTCGACGCCAGGAGTTTCTCGGCCTACCTCTTTTCCTCTTTCCCTGGGGGTTCCATGACAATGCCTGCCTAGTGATACTGGAAACTGGCTTTCTCAGACTGTAACCAATCCATCCCCTTCTTCTTCGCCCAATTTCATTCTCTGCTGTTATCTGCTCAAGTTCAGTAAAACCTAAGATCAGTAAATGCCCAGCTTCTGTTACAAATAAATTTCAGATGAAACCTCAAAAGCTTAACCCATATCATACTGAGGCCGTAAACGCTTCAAATTTGTACACTGTCATATGCAAGCTACATTATAGTACTTACAGATAAGGAAGGATATAGACCAATGGCTTTAGTTCAAGGGTGGTGCCAGAATAGCTTGGCGCCTAGAGGCGCCAAGCTATTCTGGCACTACCCTTGAACTATTTTAGTCAAATGTATTTCACACACTGGTGTATTCTGAATGATAAGGGTTAAATTGGAATCAGACTAAAACCTCAAGTCAACTCAGTGAGAACCGAGGCGAGACTCTTCAGAGCCGCACTGTGACTGCTAAAATTCGCCGGCCCATACAACGCGCTCTCAATGCTGTCTTGCCTCAGCTAATGCTCCCCTATTCTTCTTTTCACAAGCCATGTCGGTAGGCTCATCAGTATAACAGAGCGGTTTTCTACTGCCGCTCAGCGAGTCCGTGGAACTCTCCTACGTGCATAGTCGGAGAAAGAAAAAAGAAAAGCCGCAGAAAAGTCAATTGGGGGGTTACGACCCGCTTCAAACTTCATGAGAGTCATTAACCCTTCGCGGAGTGTCCGAGTAGCGGTTTCAGTCGCGATGATTCCTGCAGGAATCATCGCGACTAAATCGCGGCTACCGGCACCCAAAGGTTAAAGGGCAGCTCTCTAGTAAAATGGTGGTTCCGGCGATGGGTCGCTTACCATTTCGGCATGGGGCTTCGTGTTGATGCAATGAATTGAACTTACGATCAATCAGCCACAAAATAAACATATCAAAGTCACTTTCAGTCCACAAAGTGTACTTACTTGTGTACAGTTCAAGCAGAAAAACACATAAGAAGTCACACATCGTCTCTAATTCACGGTACCCGGTTCCGGAGACTGCCGAACAAATTTTCAGATTTGCCGCTCGGCGGAAGTGACATCACAGGCCTGATCTCGGTTTGTTTACGCCTAGCCGGACAGCGTGCTAACTTGTGACAGAGAAAATGAGTTCATCAGCTGAAAGTTCTGATTCGGACTCTTACGTGGATTCGTCGGAAAATGAGTGTTTTGAAGCAGGTGCACCTCGAGGCCTCAAACCTTATATGTTTGAGCCCCTTGCACAGACAAATGGAAAAGAGCGTACGGAAAGACCAACCACGCCGGAAAAGCCAGTGCGCTGCGAAAACCCCACGGACTGGTAAGCATACATAGAACAATACATTCATCGTATTATATTTTCATGTGCACTTGTGTTTTATTATCGTCGTTATTAAAGTCGAAGTTACTGATGCGACATTGCAGAAGTTTACCGTATGCTCAGAGCCTGGCCTAAGAATGCCTCAAGTTTCTCACAGCATGTTCACTGCACCTAGTGACCTATGCTAATGTAAACTAAAATTGCATGGTTATCTCAATCTTTGTTTGTTTGGTTGGTTTTTTGTTGTTGTTTTGTAAATAAAGGTATCATCTCTGAATTGCCACTAAATGCACCAATTGATGATTTGATCCACAAGTTTACTTGTTCAAGAATGCGTACTTCAGAGTTCAAGTAATACACCTGAAAGGTTTGATCTGCTGTGTTTATAGGGTGCTGGAATGTGTGTACCCACACTTATGAGATATATATCCAGGTGCACGAATGGATTGGTTCCCAAGCTGTAAACTAATACCAGACATGAGACCACAGAAAGTTGAAAAATACTGAAACTTTTTTTCGGAGTCACGCATTGCGAGGCCCGAAGGGACGAAGCACCTTGCGGTCAGCCCTCTAAGGGGTCTGGGGGAGCGCTGTAAGCTCCCCCAGCGGGGTCTGGGGCGGAGCCCTGGCCGCCAACACATTTCCTGCATTCTGAGACACAAATCTGGCCTCTCCTAGTGCCTTTAAAGTGTTAATATGTTGGACAAGAACTTCTAATTTTACAGATTACACATTGAAAAAAAACGGAATTCCGTATAAATACGGAAAAGTCTCATGTCTGAATACTAATAGCTGGTATCTGAATATTTAAAATGCAATTTTGACCTGAAAACTGTCTTTTTCATGTCTTCAGGTGCAAGTGTGGGTGCTGTGTGCATGGTTCTGCTCCGGTCAACAGATTCTGTTGCCTTGAGGATGACCGTTTTCACGAACGAATTGAAGATGGCAAGGTGGAAGCCGACACTGAATTTTCCTGCATCACTAGGCACCCCTCTTTCGAAGCAGTATGCCTAAACATGGATGTGCTGCGCGTGGCTTACTATCAAATGCGACAGAACAATGAAGCAGAAAGGCAACATACTGAGGATGAGTGAGTTACTTCTGGCGTTTGTGTGTGGGATAATATGTACAGGAACAAATATCTGCGGCATTTTAAAGAAATTTAAGGTCTAAGTGAAGTTGATAAGGCCAAGAAAAATGAAAGGTGGGAGTGGTCTGATGAATAGTTTGGTACTTTTCCACTGGATTAATGCATGCACTAAAAATCATGATGACAGGGAGTACTTAAAAAAGTGCGGTCAAGCCTGTGTGGGGAGGTGGGGTGGAACTGCTCTGTGAATTTTTTTTTTTAATTTGTACTATTATGATAAAGTTATATAAAGTTGCAGTGGTCATAGTTTCAGTATTAGTACTAGTCCATTGCTAGTGCTACGTTAGTACATAACTTATGAGTGTTTTCACTATACTTATCACTTTACCATGCAATACTCTGTCACATGAGACAGTGTACTCACATGAGAATGTTCCCCACCTCACCTGTGAAAATTAAGTGGGATACAGGATGAAACCATACTCTAGGTACACCATCACCTATGGTTATTTTTATTCCAGTTTTCAGTCACCACACCTGTGACATGGAGAATATGTGTGTTTGTGAAAATAGCATGTAATTGGTAGTGATATTTTGCTTTTACTACATGAAACGCTTACTTTGAATCCGTCATGTGTTACAGGACCATGAGATACACAGCATACAGGCAAGTCATCCGCTGGTGTTACGGCTGGCTTGGAAAACACAACCGAAAGCCTTTGCCATCGTGTGCCATGCACAAGATTCGTCAGAAATTTCCAGCAGGACAAAAAGGCTACAAGGGCTTTAAATTTGTGGACAGAAGCTGACAAACTCGCTTTCCACAAGAACTTCCTTTCGACGACTACCTTTATCTCATTAATCCCCATGTGCATGCAGGCACAGGTTTTGTAAATCGTACCAATGTCAGCATGCAGAAGGGGGTGAATTGTGCTGTGTGTACATGTAGATGAATAAACATTTGTAGAGCTACCTATTTTGGCTTGTTCATTACCTAGACCAGTGCTCTGTACCCATTCTGTCAGGAAGGTAACATTGGTGACTATTTGCGAGCAAATGAAATGCAGCAAGGGGTGTGCATGTTATTATGTGTCAAAAGTATGCATGTGAACAAAAACTAGATTTAAATTTGTGCGTCTATTGGGTCACATTTCTTATGCTCAAGTATTCATGTGTACAAGTTTGGCAGATGGAAAGACAGAAATCAGTACATTATTACCCTTGTGTATGGAAGCTTACATATTTACAAAATGAAACCCTATTCTGCGCTAACAAGAAAAATAGGAATGTGACACCTATGTTCAAGACAAAGCAACAAAGATGCTTGGAAAGTGCAAAGTAGTTATCTTTCAGATGAATCTGTATTTCACATTTGCCAACTTCACTCATGAGTATATATTGTGACCCTCTCTCACAAAATCAGTCTTAACTCGCATTTTGGATGTTTTGACATATATACATTTCTGAAAACTACAATGTTTGCTGATTACTGTGATATACGACTGTATGTTGTAGTGCAAAAATTGTAGAAGTTGTGTATAAAGTTGTTAAAGCCTCCGGCGGCCATTTTGAAAAAAACAGCCTGTGAAGTTTCTGTGTGCAGCATAATTGGGGCCAAGGGCAGACTTTTAAAATCATTTTTAACCTATTTAATGGCATTTTTCATGATAAAGATTTTAACCATACGATTCTTTGGTGTATGTAGAATACATTTCTGCAAAAAAATGAAAACGATCCAGATTGACCCCCCACCATATATTGCGTGTAGCGCTGATCGGCTCCCTGCGAGTTAAGACTGGTTTTGTGAGAGAGGGTCACATATATTATCATTTTAATCAACAGGTCACGCACTCAGATGAACAGGAAGACAAAAAAGCCACCAATCATGTTCATTGAATAAATAATATATATTTTTCATGCTTCATTATTTAAGAAACATTGCAGTCTTTACTATAGTGCATCCAAGAACAAGCATTCAATTTTCTGTTTAGAGTTTTTCCCATGCTGAGGATGAAATTATAAATTTTCCTTCGAGATACATAGTTAAACAAGTTTGATGCTTTGTGTGTTAGCAAAATCACACGAGTCCAGTGGTCTTCAGTATGACGGTAGCAGTATGAATCATACAGACATGTAGTACACGTTTCCATGTGGCAAAAGAATAAATATATGCATCAGGTATCTGTAAAATCAGCTATTTAAAAAAAAAAACAGTGCTGACAGTGTGCTCTTTGCACGCTGACAGTTACAATTACAAATCACTCAAACCATGAGATGGAAATTTCTTTGTGCAATTATTACAGCAAAAGACAAAACCGCTGTGCTGGCCTGCAACCAGCAAAGCCAACTACAACAACAAAAGTCGCTCCGACAGATAACTATCATCGTCTGCTGGGCCATCAAAATCAGCGTCGGGGACATCACTGCCATCACACATGGTCTGTCTGGGGCGAAACCTATGTAAATGCTTGGTTACCGCCTCATCTCTTGGCGCACGGTCTGCCTTCTCGGTCAGGTAGCCAGGTCCTTCCTCTCGAATGTGGTCAATGCTTTTGCGGAGGGCCCCAGGACCTTCACTGTGCCTCTGGAGGAGGGCCCATTGCAGTTTAACAGCATATCCTAGAAAAATAACTTAATATCAGCTTTTGTTTTCACTTAACAACTAGGGCTACAATTACATGAACAACAATTTCGGACATCTCAGTGCAACATTACAATAAACAAATAGCTGTCATTTCTGTAGGTAGTAAACAGCATCCAGATTGCAAGGATGGTTGTACATTGCTTAACGTCCCGACAGCAACAAGAGTTTCTCAGGACGTGCCTGCACTGATTGTGAAAAAACTAAACTAAACAGAATATTGAATGTATGTCGCCAGCCGGTCTAATACACTAAATAAACCAAATCCATTTAGCAACACACATCCAATATCAGGAGTTACAGGCAGCGCAGACAGTAGGGAGAGTTTAAAAAAGGAAAATACAGGTGAATGGACCAAGAGTAGACAGAAACACATGCCCCAGAATATAGGGAAAACCCACCGTGGGAACTAAAAAGTAGTTAACCCCACCCAAGTCCCCTAGGGCAGACCAGGGTGGGGGAAGAATGCAAGGAAAGTGATGACATTGCAACTATAGCCTTTCAGAGGACAAGTCTCAAATTTTAGATTCCATTTTTTTATGTTGTTGCGCCCTGCTGCTGGCATGGATGGGATGCGCATTATAAGTTGACATCACACCGCAGGCACTACATCCATAATATTTTAAATGACAGCAGTGTTTTGCAATTGTAATTCAAATAACGTATTGTAACACAACAGTTTTCTTACCGTGTGTCCTGTTGTGTCTGGCCTCATATGAGCTTCAAAGTTTTTGGCCTTGCCATAATTGACATGGAATCTTGGTTCTCCTTCTTTGGTGGTCGTCTGGTCCCTGGTGTTGTTTTCTTTATAATGCATGGCCGCCAGTTTGTGCCTGCAACACATATGCATGCAGATATAATAGATGTCCATGGTTAAATGGCAGTAAATACTAATAATAGACAAACAAGTTTGATGCTTTGTGTGTTAGCAAAATCACACGAGTTCAGTGGTCTCTTCAGTATGATGGTAGCAGTATGAATCATACATACGTGAAGAACACCTTTCCAGTTGGCAAAAGAATAAATATTAGGTATCTGTGAAATCAGCTATTTAAAAAAAAAGTACTGACAGTGTGCTCCTTGCATGCTGACAGTTACAATTACAAATCACTTTATTGTCCATTGAGATGGAAATTTCCTTGTGCAATTATTACAGCAAAAGACAAAAATGGTGTGCTGGCCTGCATCCAGCACAACCTACTACTACAACAAAAGTCACTCTGATAGATAACTGTCATCATCTGCAGGGCCATCAAAATCATTCTCAGGGACATCACTGCCATCACACATGGTCTGTCTGGGGCGAAACCTATGCAGATGGTTGGCTACCGCCTCATCTCTTGGCACACGGTCTGCCTTCTCGGTCAGGTAGCCAGGCTCTTCCTCTCGGATGTGGTCAATGCTTTTGCGGAGGGTCCCAGGCCCTTCACTGTGCCTCTGGAGGAGGGCCCCTTGCAGTCTAACAGCGTATCCTAAAAAAATAACTTAATATCAGTTTCTTTTTCACTTAACAACTGGGGTTAAAATTACATGAACAGAAATTCGGATATCTCAGTGCAACATTACAATAAACAAATAGCTGTAATTTCTGTAGGTAGTAAACAGCATCAAAAATGCAAGGAGAGTGATGACATTGCAACTATAGTCTTTTAAACTATAGTGTTTCAGAGGACAAGTCTAAAATTTTAGATTCATTTTTTTCTGTTGTTGTGCCCTGCTGCTGTCATGGAGTGGATGCGCATTACAAGTTGACATCACCCCGCAGGTGCCACGTCCATAACATCTTAAATGGCAGCAGTGTTTGCCATTGTAATTCAAATAACGTATGGTAACATAACACTTTACTTACTGTACGTGTGTTCTGTTGTGACTGGCCTCACACGTGCTTCAAAGTTTTTGGCCTTGCCATAGTAGACCTGGAATCTGGGTTCTCCTTCCTTGGTGGTCGCCTGGTTCCTGTTGTTGTTTTCATTATAATGCATGGCTGCCAGTTTGTGCCTGTAACACATATTCATGCAGGTATACTAATAATAGACAAACAAGTTTGATGCTTTGCGTGTAAGCAAAATCACACAACATGAGTCCAGTGGTCTCTTCAGTATGATGGTAGCAGTATGAATCATACAGACATGCAGGACACCTTTCCAGAATAAATACATGCATCAGTTAACCGTGATACCACCTATAACCACATACAATCTCTGTTTGACATTGCAGCAACCTTCTGAACTGATCTCCTTACATTAACAAGGCAGTGCATAAAATGTGACCAAATCCTCTGTTGCAATGAGCAGGCCTTGTCGCTGTTCGCTGCACAATGCCTTGCAGCAAACTAATTTTATCTAGCAGGAAGATGCCCTGCACTGCATCCAATGCCCAAACCTGAGAATACACATAAGACTGACCTTGTTCGCATTCCCAGCCAACTAAAGGCAGTGTGCTTGGGAGCGAAGTGCAGCAGTAAGCTATGAAAGGCCTCCAGGTTCGAGGTCTGGTCGCCAGAGGAGAGTCGTGCAACGTCGTTCAACAGCCTCTTATCTGCTATGATTTTTTCAAGGGAAGTGAAGGCTTTTGTGGCTAAAACGGAGACAGACATGCACGATAGTCAGATATAAGGTTCATTAATAAAGTCACACCTAATGTGAAAGGATAACTCAGAATGTTGCCGTCATGATACATATACGCATACAATTAAGACAGCGTCAAAAGTGCCTTTCTATGAAGAATGCTTGAAGATGTCTATTTGGTAAACAATACAAATTTTACAATGTACAGTGCAGACTTACTGGGCTCCAACCATTGCCTGGCTTGTTCCTTCTCCAGCTCTCCATGCTCACATGCAGGGAAGTGGGGACCGGGAAGGCCAGAGTGGATGTCCTGTATATGATACAGCAGAGACAACCACTTGGCCTTCTTCGTCTCGCCACAGTCGCTGGGAGTTGACACAGCTGCCCAATATAGGTGGTTGCGGATTGCCTTCTTCCATAGGCCAACATCCTCACATCCTTTCACCTGACTCAGCTTGTCAAGTTTCTTCCACACCCCTGGAATTAAAACAGAAGTACAAGTTTTTGACTAACACTTAACGTATGAGTCAATAAAGATTGCAGGTTGGCGGTTTAGAATCATGTAAGTCATGCAGTTTATTATGCAGAATTGAAAGCAGCAATATAAACAGATTTAGTATGATAGACAATAACACAAAACACTGTGTACACCCATCAAACAACAAATGTTCCAAAACATATATATGGTACCTTTCGCGACATGCCAAATGTCAAACAGGTGCTGCACGCCATCATGACGGTCCCGCAGATACTTCGTTATCTGTGGATGGCGATCGGTGACAATTGTGTTCACCGTCAGTCCTCTGTCGGTCAACGCTGCCAGAGTCCGCTGTAAGCCCTCCAGTTCACACCACGTGGAATTTTTTACTTCATTGCTCTAAAACACAACATAAACAATAAATTTTCATCCTAACAAAGTAACACAGTCCCAAAAGTCAGTTTTGTCCTCTGTAGACTACAGACAAGTTCACATTTAGCAGGGACACCAGTGAAAGGATGGTGCCATCTGTTTCCTGCTGTAGTGTATTCAGGTTGAAGGGGCCTACTGAGGAGAATGCGACACCATGTTGTCAGTAAAATGTATTCATTAATTTACAAAAAGATGTGTCCATTTTTTCACAACAGAGTCTGACAGAAATGAACCAAGTCATGTTAAAAAAGTTGTTTCAGGCTACACAGAAATTAATTACCACATATGTAAAAAAGCAAATACATGTAGGAAAAAGGAGATTAAACCTGAATGCAACAGCTGACACACTGACCTGCACCACCTGTACATCAATGACTTTGTTGATGCGCTGATCTATAACTGTGTAGGATCCATATTTCGCGCAGTGCCCAGGGCTGTCGGATCGCCCGTCTCCAACAAGCACCAAAGGTTGACCATCATCTGTCAGTTGTCTGATGATCTCCTGTTGACAAACACATTAATCACTAAGTTATAACATAGTAAAGCATGAAATCCAATCCTAAATAAGTACAGTAAACTTTGGATACAACAAAGTGCCAGCTGGGCCAGATTAGTTTGATGTTACAAATAAAGTATGCTGCATCCACCACTGTAGTATGACCACACTATGAATAGCAATAACAATGAATACTACAATTTTTTGGAGATACCATCTGTTGCCCAGATGCATCTAAAAAGTAGAAATTGGCAGAAATAAACATTACATTCCTGTATGTGTCAGTATGTAACTGTCAACACACATCTGTATAGAAATGTAAACAAAGGTCCCATTTTCATACACCACACCCACCCTCTGCTCCTGCTCCCACTCCAGTTCCACAATCGGAAACAGGTAGTCATGTTGGTGGCGAAAGAACGTTGACATGTTGAATACCCTAACGTTGAGAAGTTGGAGCACTCGCAGGGCCTTCGCTGGGAGGCTTCCTGAAAATAAAATGGCGGAAGACAGCAGAAGGTTTCCCAAAGGCATCTTCTGCTGGAATGGCTGACTGGCCCACACCCGTGAGAAGCCACACTTCTCATTTGTGCAGGTTTGCAGAATGCGGATGCAGGTTCCGACTGTCTCTGCAATGTGTGCTGTAGCCGGCTCTGCACATTTTGTGCAGGTGTCGAAAAGTAGTAGCAGATTACGCTGGAAGACAATATATTTGTCTTCCAGATGGGCAGCTGGTCGTGGCTCTGGGAGGTTGCTGCACACCACAAACATAACCCGAATAAAAATAACTTTCATTGAAAGGACCACTGACTCAGCACACAGATTCACTTTGCTGTCTTGAGTGAGCAAAACAAAAACAACCAAGAAAAACAGTAATAATATATACTGACTTCCATAAAACAAGAAGGGCAAAGCCCATATGGCTCATTCGTATCGACCCACCCGCACATGTCCGACAAAACGTTTCTTGTCAAAATATGGCTATTTTTTAAAAACCCATTTCCTGAGCTCTTGTGACCCTTGACCTTACCGAGAGGTCATGCAAATCAGTATACATAGATAGGTCTTACCATCAGATATCTCTGTAGCAAGTTTGGGTTTGAAGTTGTGAATAGTATTTGCGAAAAAAATATGTCTGAGAGAAAATGCCAACGTTAAAGTTTACCACGGACGACACCGGACGGAAGACCATTGGCCCAGAACATAGACTCACTTTTGGTTTACACTTTGGCCAACAATGCCAAAAAATTTCAAACGTTGTTTCCTATACTAAAACATATTAACTGTAAAGAGTCAACTTGTGTGACAGATCCGAGTACTGCCAACCAGTTAGAATCGGTCTGCATGGTGTGCAAGTTAACTCTTTACAGTTAAGATGTTTTAGTTTTAGCATGGGAAACAACATTTAAAATTTTCACTTTTTTTATGGACTATTGCTATACATACAGACGCTCTGCCTGGTCAGGCTGTGTGTTCTCCAGCTTCTTCTCAGTTTCATCCTGCTGTGAAGCAGCTGATGTTGATGGGAACAGAGAAAGCGGAGGGGCACTTATCAGGCTGCACTGTACTGCCATATCAGCACAGCTCGGCTTCATGCACGATTTCCCATGCTGGACGGAAACATCAGCCACAAGAGGTTTGGCAAGAATTCCTACAAGTTAAAAAAACAACAAACAACTAATTTAATAATTTTGAGGTCCACTCCAAATACTGCAGAGGCCATGACCACAATCTGGCAATGGTACTGTTTAAATACAAATTGACATGAACTGTTTCCTCACAAACATGAATGTATGTGTACGAGGCATAGATGCAGAACACTTACTCTTGCTCCTGTGTCTCACTCTTGCTTGAACACCTTTGTTGTGTTTCTCAAGCTGCGAACAGCTGCCTTCGTGAAGATCCGGCATGGGGATTTCTTCGCTGACGTTGAGCTCGTAATTGTCTTCAAAGTCATCATCAGATATGCTGGCCTGATCGGGTGCTACTGATGTACACGCAGGGGGTGACTTTGCTTGTGCGTCTCCCTGCACAGACACGTGTCTGTTTTCTGTAGCCTGCAATTAAAGCAATTAAAAGAATTTCAACTCATCCACAGATGATAAACTTCATAAAGCTTACACACCTACTGTGTAAATTAATTGAAATGTAACTGCTTTATACTTAGAGTCTTATTCAATTATTATACAAATGTGCTATTCACTCAGAAGAAAACGTGGAATACAAATGTATTGAGTATCCGCACAAAAGATTTCACAAGGATAAGCAGGCAAAAGCTGGAAGTCTTTCCTGTGTAGTATATCACCTTGCATCATTATGCATGCACGTATACAAACTGCTATTTATAGATTGAATTCCAATCGGCAGTAGTGTCAACACTACCACTTAGTACCAGCTGGTTGATGAGAGCCAAGCCTGCCTCACAAACGCCCCCCCCCCCCCCCCCCCACACACTCTCCCAACAAACACACACACTAAACTTTTATCTTCATCTACCTAAAATATTCAGAATATGATTCTGTGGCTTACCTCTCTCGCTAGTTGCAGCTTCATTGCGAGGACATTTCTGTGCTTCTTCTCCGCTGCGATGGACGGTGTTGATGAAGTGCCGATCGGCCGGATGCTTGGAATGGCTCCGGGTTTTAATAACAACTTTTCCGCAAATTTCATCCTGAATTTCATTAGGTTGGAAAAATCGTCTTCCTTGAAATGTGCCGAGCAGATTATCGTCCTTTTATTTCCCTTCTGGAAGTCTCTGCGAGTGGAACGGACGAAGCGGTCCCACGCCGGCCACAAAGTTTGATCTGTTGGATACGTGTGGAGAGATATTTCTTCGGTTGCTCTGTTGCTGCATCCACCAACAACACAAACTTGTCCCGGCATATTTCTAGATCACCACACAAAGAGTTCACGCAAAACTGAAAACGATACAATTATCACACTGCGTACAGTCCACGTGTTGATACTTCGACAAACGGGAGCGGATGGGACCCAGCGCGTCATGCTTGTGACGTTATGTCACGTGACTTTTCCGAAGATTGCCGAAGATTTTTTTTTTTCGGAGGCCAGGTTTTATTTTTGCTAATATCAAAGTATCTACGCAAAGGCAAAATAAACCGTGCACATATTTCCATTCCTCGTGCTTTTTTCAGTTGGATAAATATATTTTATATCACGAAATGACTGTATTTCATGATTTGATGAAATGCAGCTGGGCACCCAAGAGCTACACTTTAAGTTAGTCGTTGTGTGCAGATTACTGCACATCAGTAAGACGCACTGTGAGAGTCGAGACGTTTATAAATGAGATAGTGCCGGCAAACTATTAACCCAATATGGCCTGGAGCGGGTCCCTTTTAACGCCTTCACCGCCGAAAAAAACTGAACACCAACCGACTGCAAGAAGCATAGATCCAATTGCGGGGACTCATGAGGATCTATGCTTCTTGCTGACACAACTCATTCATTAGCGGCCTGTATCCGGCGTAAGTTATTTGACACCGGACGGCTGGGGATTCATTTGACGTTAAACTGACAATGATTTAGTCAAAACTTGAACACGGCCGTCTGCGTCCACTGGCAGTAAAGGGGTTAAATCAGCGTCGATCGCTGTTAACCTTTCTACAGCGGCCGGGAGCCGGTCAGTCGATATCACCGCAGACCGGCCGGCCCACAGTACTGGTAGATTCCACTGCGGGCCGCTGACTTGAAACAACGGAGGCAGCCACAGGTCACTGACCGTGTTATGGGAGAAGTGTGTTCCCTGTGTACCTCGCTACCCCCACACAAAATAACAAACACCCTCAATTCGAGGAAAAGATAGGAGACGGGCGTGGTCAGCAAGCGGCATAGATTCTCATGAGCCCCTGCGTCTGCAGGGGCTCATGAAAATCCACGCCACTCAGTTGGAGATGCAGGAGATGGCAGCATGTGAACTCTGTGCCACATTCCTTCTGCGAATGAAGATAAGTAGCGGCTGATCTCTCTGTTTGTTTGTCTATTTTGACAAATGGTATTTACCCGAAATATTAATAAATTGTGTTGTACCCGTCTTTTCTAAGCGTGTTTCTTTCTCCGTTGGGTACTTCTTTTCTTCCTAGTCAGTACTGATTCAGTTGGTCCGAGAAAGAAAAACAAAGAGGCCCGCATTTTCAGGATAAATTGGCTTCAGACATGGTCAGCAAGCGGTGTAGATTCTCATGAGTACCTGCGGCTGCGGGGGCTCATGTGCATCTATGCCGCTAGCAGATGCTAAATCTGGCAGTGTGCACCCAGTGTACCCCAACACACAGGGGTCAAGGTATGGTGGGGCCCAGGGCAGGGGAGGGGGGGGGGGGGGGCACGTTTACTGTCGAAGATATGTGGGGATGGCGCCTCTACTGACAGTGGACACAGCCCATTGCGCAAAAGGGCATCGGGCCGACGTCGGCCGCCGTTGGCCCGCGCACGGTAGTGCGCTGGCCAACGGCAGGCCGACGTCGGCCCGATGGCCTTTTGCCCGTTGGGAGCTTTATGTTTTCTTAAATCAACGTCAAACTGACGAGCCTCGGCCGTCTAAGGAACATCAGTGGATACAGATCAGCAGGAGGCATATATCCTCATCAGCCATCGCATATGCAGGGGCTTATGAGGATCTATGTTTTAGTCTTGAATTATGGTTAAGTTCACTTTTTCTCGGCAGTGAGGGGGTTAAGTCGGTAGTTTTATTTGTTTTGGGTATGGAGGATGCCGGGGGGGGGGGGGGAGAGAGAGAGAAAGAGAGAGAGAGAGAGAGAGAGAGAGAGAGATGATGATGATGATGATGATGATGATGATGATGATGATGATGATAATGGAACGTTTTTATTCAGGATAAAGTTTTAGGCATGTGAATGCCTCTCTTACAAACTGTCCTGCTACACTACACACATAAATATACATCGAGCAACACAATAAAATATTTAAAAAAAAACAAACAAACAAAAACCCAACAACAACATAATATCAAAAACATTTAAATGTACGAAACTCATAAAAGACAAAAAAGCCAAAACAACCAAAACAACAACAACAACAAAAAACAAAACATAATAACATCGACATAAACTGAAGGTCATCTTATAATTAGAACATGTCTCTGAGAGTACAACATTAAGAGAGGAAAACTAAATCATGGTATTAGTTTAGAAGTAAAAAGCGATAAAGGCGATCCTTAAATATACTAAATTTAGAAATAGACTTAAGGATGCTGGGGTAATTTATTCCATGCTTTTGCACCTGAAAAGGCCAGGCTAGTTTTATAATTGTTCTTGGTAGGTGGAGCGACCTGTTTCTCGTGTTTTGTCTATAAATATCTGAAAATAAAGTCCGCAAATGGAATGGGGCTCTCTCGTGTAGAATCTTGAGAGAGAGAGAAAGAGAGAGAGAGAGAGAGAGAGAGAGAGAGAGAGATGATGATGATGATGATGATGATGATGATGATGATGATGATGATAATGGAACGTTTTTATTCAGGATAAAGTTTTAGGCATGTGAATGCCTCTCTTACAAACTGTCCTGCTACACTACACACATAAATATACATCGAGCAACACAATAAAATATTTAAAAAAAAACAAACAAACAAAAACCCAACAACAACATAATATCAAAAACATTTAAATGTACGAAACTCATAAAAGACAAAAAAGCCAAAACAACCAAAACAACAACAACAACAAAAAACAAAACATAATAACATCGACATAAACTGAAGGTCATCTTATAATTAGAACATGTCTCTGAGAGTACAACATTAAGAGAGGAAAACTAAATCATGGTATTAGTTTAGAAGTAAAAAGCGATAAAGGCGATCCTTAAATATACTAAATTTAGAAATAGACTTAAGGATGCTGGGGTAATTTATTCCATGCTTTTGCACCTGAAAAGGCCAGGCTAGTTTTATAATTGTTCTTGGTAGGTGGAGCGACCTGTTTCTCGTGTTTTGTCTATAAATATCTGAAAATAAAGTCCGCAAATGGAATGGGGCTCTCTCGTGTAGAATCTTGAGAGAGAGAGAAAGAGAGAGAGAGAGAGAGAGAGAGAGAGAGAGAGAGAGAGAGAGAGAGAGATGATGATGATGATGATGATGAAATGTTTTTTACAGAAACAAATTGTCATTTTAGAAACTTGCCTTTGCTAACATCTACAACATAAAATAGGATAAAATAATAATAATAAAGACATTATATTTACGCACATTATTCCATGCAACAATAATGTTTAGAGAGAGAGAGAGAGATAGAGACTCAGAGAGATGATGATGATGATGATGATGATGATGATGAAACGTTTTTATTCAGGATAAAGTTAGAGAGAGAGAGAGAGAGAGAGAGAGAGAGAGAGAGAGAGAGAGAGAGAGAGAGAGATTCAATGATTCAATGATTCAATGAAGCTTTATTTATCAACGGTTGAGGCATTGACATCGTCACAGACATAGCCATTTTTCAAACCTGCCGTTGCTACAAAACTACGAGACAAAATACAAAAAAAAAACTAAGTATATAGTTAAATGTAAATGAAACTGACAAAAACATTGCTAGTTTAGGGAAAGAAAGTCCCATGACAATCTCACACACCTAAACTGACACACACACACACACACACACACACACACACACACACACACACACACACACACACACACACACACACACACACACACACAGAGTTTGTAATTGGGAGCATACATAATCAGGGTTACAGGGCAGTATATATTTCACAACGAAATGATTACGACTGCTTCGAGAAGTACTTGAAGAGACTGATTTTGAAACGGGCTAGAGAGGAAGCGGATTTTACATAATCAGGAAGCGTGTTCCAAGTCTGCGTTCCCGCGAATGACAAACTAGATTTGTATATATCAATTCTTGTTTTGGGGACTAAGAAAAGTTGCCTAATATTACCAAGCCTAGATTCCGACTTAGAGAAAAGAGTTGTGATATATTCTGGTATTTTCTGTTTCCACACTTTGAACATAAAAATAGCCTTATTGTATTTGAAGTGGTCTTGCAGCGGCAGAAATCCTATTTTGGCGAGTTTTTCTTCTGTTGTGAGTCGTGGGTCAGGAAGGATTAACTTTGCTGCCCTTCTGTGTAACGAGTTGAGTCTCTTCAAGTGGACTTCACTGCATCCATCCCACACCGTTGACGCGTAATCAATATGAGAACGTATGTGAGCATTATAGAATAGTTTGCGCGTGTCCGAGTCGGTGTAATATTTCAGTTTGGACAACATGAAAAGATTTTTGGCTACCGTTCTGCATAGAGTGTCCGTATGAGCCTTCCACTTAAGCTGACTGTCAATTGTAATCCCTAGTAGGCGGTGTTCATTAACGTGTTCTATTTGCCTGCCCTTTAATAAAAGGTTAAGTAACAGGGGTGCTAACTGGTGTTTTTGACGAGTGGCGATTATCATAGATTTGGTTTTAATTGGATGAACAATCATAGAATTCCTGTGACACCATTCAGACACTTCATCAAGACTATGCTGCAAGTTGGAAGAAATTACTTGTATATCTTTGTTAGTCATATGAATGGAAGTGTCATCAGCAAAAAGATCACATTGTACGTTCTTGCAAGTTATATGAAGTGGCAGGTCATTGATGAATAGACAAAATAATAAGGGACCAAGCACGGATCCTTGGGGAACTCCATACTTTATATCTTTTAGAGAAGAGTAAGATCCATTCACTAGAACTTTTTGTTTACGATCAGTTAGGTATGATTTAAAAAATGCAACTACTTCTGTACTATTCAAGTATTTCTGAATCTTTGTCATTAGAGTGGTGTGATCGATTA
The DNA here is from genome assembly GCA_036245525.1 of Semisulcospira habei. NCBI lineage: Eukaryota > Metazoa > Mollusca > Gastropoda > Semisulcospiridae > Semisulcospira > Semisulcospira habei. Next base: position 176,255,837 of record BTPG01000004.1, read on the forward strand.
GGTCAAAGGCCTTTTTAAAGTCTAAGTAAACGACACCTGTTATCTGGGATTTGTTCATTCCATGGAGCCATGCGTCAACGAGGCGCGTGAGTGCAGTGTGGCACGAGTGTTGTGGGCGAAATCCGGATTGAAAGGGGTGCAGGAGCTTGCGGTTTTCTAAGTAGGCAAGCAGGTGTTTGTGGACATGCCTTTCAAGCGGCTTTGATAGAACTGATAATAATGAAATCGGTCGATAGTTGTTAGGGTCAGAACGATCTTTAGTTTTTGGAAGTGGAATGACTTTAGCGTATTTTAGTTTGTTAGGGAAAGTATGTTGCTTGATACAAAGGTTGTAAATGTACGTAATAGACTCTACTATGTACGGCAGGGATAACTTAAGTATTTGGGGGCTGATGTCATCAGGCCCGAAGACTTTTTATTTGGTAGTTTACTAATGAGCAAACCCACCTCATGAACTGATAGCAAGGGAATGCTGAAGGGGTCTGTGTCCTCTGTTCTGTGTTTACAGAATTCAGAAAGCAAATTAGAACATTCATACTTACTGCTATTAATTGAGGCATTTAGAGTTTCAGCGACTGAAAGAAAATGATTATTAAAAGTTTCTGCAGTAAGACTGCTGGGAATGGTTGTTGAAGTGCCAGGGCAGCCTTTAGTTAGAGTGTTTAATAGGCGCCAGATAGTGGAAGTATCCTTACTGTCTTTTACTGTGTCACGGATTAACCTTTTCCTTGCCTCTCTGATCATGTACTTAACACGGTTACGTTGTTGCTTGAAATCAGGAAATAGTTTTCGACTACGCAGATCATCTCTGAGCGCCATCGCTTGCATTATTTCTGGGGTTAACCATGGAGGAAGAGTGTTTGATTTAACCCTTCTCTCACGAAGGGGTGCGTGTTTGTTTAATACAGTTAGAAAAAGAGTGTACCAAATAGAAAGGGCAGTGTCCGGGTCATTGGAGAGAAGTACATCGTTGAACGGAGTATTATTTAAATCAAATAGGAATTTATTATGGTTAAAGTTGTTGAATGATCGATATAAATAGGAATTTATTATGGTTAAAGTTCTTGAATGATCGATATGTTATGGTTGTATGGCCGTTCTTCTTTGCTTTCGGAATCTTTTTTGACCATGAACAAACAACTGGATAGTGATCACTAAAGAGAGAGAGAGAGAGAGAGAGAGAGAGAGAGAGAGAGAGAGAGAGAGAGAGAGAGAGAGAGAGAGATATGAAGATGATGATGATGATGACGATAAAACGTCGTATTTGCAGGATAAAGCTTTAGGCGAAACGCCTTTGTTACAAAGTGTCCTGTTACAAATGAACAATGAGCAAAAGAAACACAATAAATCGAAATATGAAGAAATACACTGAAAAAAAACGCTTTACAGAACTTACTTACGCCTGTCACCCCTACCCGGGTATAGGCCGTCGACGAGAGACCTCCAGCAACTCCTGTCCTGTGCTTCTCCTTCGATTCTACTCCAGGTGGTTCCCAGTCTCTTGATGTCTGCTTGGAGGTCTCGACGCCAGGAGTTTCTCGGCCTACCTCTTTTCCTCTTTCCCTGGGGGTTCCATGACAATGCCTGCCTAGTGATACTGGAAGCTGGCTTTCTCAGACTGTGACCGATCCATCCCCATCTTCTTCGCCCAATTTCATTCTCTGCTGTTATCTGCTCTGTTCTCTCCCAGAGTCTGACGTTGCTGATCTTCTCTGGCCAGTGGATTTTCAAAATTCTTCTAAGGCAACTGTTCATGAAGGTCTGTACTCTGATGACTGTGGTTTTTGTCAATCTCCATGTCTCTGCTCCATATAGGAGAACTGCTTTTACATTGGAGTTGAAAATCCGGACTTTGGTGTGTTGTGACAGCTCTCTGGAACTCCACACTTTTTTCAACTGGAGAAAGGCTGCTCTGGCTTTACCGATTCGTGCTCTGACATCTGCATCAGTGCCGCCTTTTTTGTCTATGATGCTCCCGAGATAGGTGAAGGACTCCACCTCCTCCAACGGGGTGCCAGCAAGCAAGACTGGTTCTTCCCTGGTTGCGTTCAGCCTCATTGTCTTTGTTTTCTGTTTGTGAATGGTGAGGCCCACTTGGGACGAGATGTCAGCAAGCCTCGTGGTCTTGTCCTGCATTTGTTGATGAGTGTGGGACAGTAATGCCAAGTCGTCTGCAAAATCGAGGTCGTCAAGCTGTGTCCACAGTGTCCACTGTATTCCACTTCGTCTGTGCTCTGTGGTCATCTTCATGACCCAGTCTATGGCCAGTAGGAAGAGGAACGGAGACAGCAGACACCCCTGCCTGACACCAGTTCTGACCTGGAGCTCTCTGGTGAACTGCCCTTCGTGGATCACGCGACATGTCATGCCATCATAGCTGCTCTTGATCAGGCGGACGAGCTTTGTGGGTACACCGTAGTGTCGTAGGAGTTTCCACAGAGTCTCTCGGTCCACGCTGTCAAATGCTTTCTCATAATCCACAAAGTTGACGTACAGCGGGGAGCTCCACTCCAGAGACTGTTCCACGATGATGCGGAGAGTGGCGATCTGGTCTGTACATGATCGGTTCTTCCTGAATCCTGCTTGCTGGTCTCTCAGCTGGGGGTCAACGGAGCTCTTCATTCTCTCTAGGATGATCCTGTTGAAGACCTTTCCTGGTACTGACAGCAAGGTGATTCCTCTGTAGTTGGAACACTTGCTGAGGTCGCCTTTCTTGGGAAGCTTGATTAGGTACCCCTCCTTCCAGTCAGCTGGCATCACCTCCTCTTCCCAGATCTTTCCAAACAGTGGGTACAGCATCTCCACTGTTGTCTCTAGGTCTGCTTTCAGAGACTCCGCTGGGATGCCATCTGGCCCTGCTGCTTTGCCATTCTTCAAAAATGCCACTGCTTTTCTGATCTCTTCCCGGCTGGTCTGTCACAGCTGATGGGTAGGTCGGTCTCTGCCGGCTGGATGTCGGGGGGGTCGGGTGGGCTAGGTCTGTTCAGTAACTCTTCAAAATACTCGGCCCATCTGTCGAGTTGGTCTGCTCTGTCTGCAATAGGCTTGCCTTCTTTGTCTTTTACTGGTCTTTCTGTATGGCCATACTTACCCGACAATCTTCTGGTAATGTCGTAGAGCTGTTTCATGTTGCCGCTGCCTGCTGCCTTTTCTGCCTCTGCTGCCAGGCTGTCTGTGTAGGCCCTCTTGTCTGCCCTGATACTCCTCTTCACCTCGCGGTTGGCTTCCCAGTATTCCCCCTGTGCCCTTACTTTGGCTGCTCTCGTGCGACTGTTGTTGACCGCTGCTTTCTTCTGCTTCCTCGCTTCTATCTTCTTCAAGGTCTGTGCCGACAGCCAGTCCTTGTGGTGGTGTTTCCTGAACCCTACAGTGTCTTTGCAGGTTGAGTTCAGCGCCTCTCTAACTGCCACTTTACAGAAGCAATGCAAATAATGCGCACACAATTCAATAACAGTGCATAATAATTTTAGAGAGAGAGAGAGAGAGAGAGAGAGAGAGAGAGAGAGAAAGAGAGAGAGACGTGACAATAACTTTTTATTGTACAATGCTAATTTTCTTCATCGTAGTTCTTGCGACATATCTTTGGGCTGAGAATTTACCACAGTGGGCTAAAACTTCTGGTTTAGACCAGGCGGCCGACCGTTTCAGTCAATTTGCATAATATCCACATCTCTTTTTAGACATCAGATGACCGCAATGATACAATTTGAACTGAACACCAATTTTCTTTGCAAGAATCACTGTAAGGAGCGGGAAAGGGGGTCGCAGTCGCCTTAGTTCTAGCTGAAACACGCGTCATCAGCTTACAGTGGGCATTGTTGGTGAGAATATACACGATTGCGCAAAAGACCAACGGGCCGACCTCAGCCCGATGGCCTTTTGCGCATCGGGTTAACTCTGTTCTGTAAATCATAAGTCTGACTTTTTTCTTTCGTTTCGTTTCGTTTCGTTTATTTTCGTTTTGTTTTATTTTGTTTTGTTGGTTCATCTTTGACCAAACAAATATCTTTATAGGAACATTACAAGAAGAAAATTAATCTTTTTATGTTTTTGAGGTCTGCTTTCTTTCTATCCCAATAACGCCCGCAAAATCGAACAAATTTAAGTTGCTCGGTGGCGATGTTTTCATGTCAGATTCGTAAAGGACATCCTTTCAGTGACGCTTTTGAGTGATCCTGTATGATTTTAACGTCAAAGAAGCAGTTACTTACTGTATATTGAAATAATGACACAAGATCTAAATGCAAAATTCTACAAAACATGAAGTTTATCATTTAGGCTGGGTTTAACACAATTTTTAGACTTGCCAACGCCAGGTGAAGTGATAAAATATTGTACTGAATTTCTTTCTTTTTTTAATTCAACCTGTTACACAATCATGCTGAAAATAAGGAGGTGACTTTCAAACAGGTGTCCATTGTGTGATTGCTAGTCTACCAAGTGGCCAACCGGTTTAATTAACTTTTAACTCATTCAGCCCGGCGCACGTATTTCCCAAATTTTGGAGGCGTCATCTAACGACTATGCACCTGTTGCAGGAGATGGGTCGACCATGATAATTCAAGGGTAGTGCCAAATTAGCTTAGCGCCTGTCAACAGGCGCCAAGCTTATCTGGCACTA
>BTPG01000004.1:176262957-176445457 GCA_036245525.1 Semisulcospira habei
TTGAAGAGTTAGAAAGGGGAAAATCGTACACTGCAAGTGCAGGCTGCTGTGAAAATCTTACGATGATGAGGTGAGGTACTTGAAGAGACCGGTTTTAAAAGACGAAAGCGTTGTTGATGTTGTGACATTTTTGGGCAATGTGTTCCACATGCTAGAACCCGAGAACGCTAAACTTGTCTTGTAGAGGATTCTAGGAGAGAGAGAGAGAGAGAGAGAGAGAGAGAGAGAGAGAGAGAGAGAGAGAGAGAGAGAGAGAGAGAGAGAGAGAGATGGAGATGGGGGCACACAGGTTGTCCCCCCTCGATTCGCTACCGCGCTACCGAAGGAGACAACCAGTGCCCCCGTAACGGACTGGCAATGAAAGATGGGGCGTGTTTGGAGCAGTCTGGCTTTAGTAATTAGCTGCCAAAGTACTGCAACACACGAGACCACAAAAACACACACAAAAATCTCCAAGCATATGTTAACCACAAGCTAGAATTAGACTAGTTTTTAGTTACTCAGCAGCGGAATAACACTCACAGTCTGACGGGTCGAACATGAGCCGCAAATTCTTTCTAGCAAGAGGCATAGATTCACATGAACCCCTGCAGTCGCAGGGGTTCAAGTGCGTCTATGCCACTTGCATATGTTGATTTTTTTTAAAACTTCATTTACAGGCTTAACCCGGAATATGAACCTCTTTTAGCGTGCAACTGAAATCTAAATTACTCGACAAGTGGCATAAAATTATATTCTCATAGAGTCCCTGCGGCTGCAAGAACTCATGTTAATCTAAGCCCCGTGTAGATGACATGGACTGGGCGAGAGACAGCCCTACTATGCTGATTAGCAACGAAACGCCTACAGAGTGTTTTTACTTTTAGTTTTCCTGAGGATTACTTCCCTTGTTCCAGCAACAAATTATCTCTCCTGTTCGAAATACATGTAGAAAATTGCCTCCCTTCCTCTGTCATTTTCCATCCGCATAATTTTATTTTGCATTTACAACTCGTCAATATGTTGATACATTTAATTACATAAGCCCAACCTGTTTTCTACTTTTCGAAATTCCTACATTCAAATATTGTTTGTTTGTTTGTTTGTTTGTTTGTTTGTTTGTTTGTTTGTTTGTTTGTTTGTTACCACTCGCTGCCAATTGAAATGCGGAATCAGCCCACATTGTCACAGTTCAAAGTTCACTTAAAGACTTATCTTTTTTGTCGTGCATTTAACATGTAGCTCACCTTTAGCGAACTGTTAACGGCCTTTTACTCTGATTCTGGTTCGAGTATCTGACAGGGAAGTGGATGTAAGGTGCTGGGACGGGATGGGGTGGGTTAAAGTAGTGTATAATTGTGCGTGTGTCTGAGCGGAGAGAGTGTGCTGTTGTGCATGCGCAGTGAGTCCAGTGTTTTCCTGGAGAACACAATACAAGAGCTATGTTTTATTATTATTATTATTATTATTATTATTATTATTATTATTATTATTATTATTATTATTATATTATTTTGTTTCTTTATTTGGTTGTTCGTTCCTTCGTCTGTTCGTTTGCTCGTTCCACAACTCAGGCTTGTTCACCGCGTGGTTTAGCCTTTACTATGTTATTCGTTCGTTTGTGCGTTCAGTTCATTCCTGCGTTCGGTTCGTTGTTTGTTCACAGCTCAGGTTTGTACACGTGGTTTAGTTCTTCTTTTTTTTTTTAATTATTTTTATTTTACTACCATACCATATCGGTTAAATCTGTTATTTTTAAATATAAAAGAAAACGAACTTCAAATACTCGTCAGCAATGAGATCTGTTTTCAGCGTTTTCTGCGGTATCACAGTCATTTTAAAACACATTCGTGTTGTTTATGTTGACAATCCATCTGCCAGATGAATCGTTCAGATTTTTGCTGACGGTAGCGATTTTTGTCGCGATGATTCCTGTCGGAATCATCGCGACAAAAATCGCTACCGTCAGCCAAAGCGTTAACAAAACTGAACTGCATGAATAATTGTTTCAGCTCCGCGTCAGCTCTGATAAGCGAAAGGTCCTCGGGCCTATGTCGATAGCTTATCAGGGCTGCAATGTGTGCTTAGAGATTCAAGTTCAGAGTCTCCGCGGGAAAAGTAAAGGCGCACAATTTGCATAATCATCCACGCCTCTTTGCAGACAACTGACATGTCACTTTTGCCTAATATGCCACGCCTGCTTCTAGGCCGCGTATCTGGAACCGCGGCAAGTTTCGCTGCGCTGTTGACAGACAGAAATATACAGCCGTGTGTAACCCCACCCACCACCCGACCACACCCCCACCCATATCCATCCCAATCTCCTCTCCCCACAATTGACCTACTGTATTCAGTCTTCCGGCTGAGACGCCTCCACCCCCCTCCCCTCCCCGCCACCCCACCCCACCCCAAAGCCGCCACATTTCCGACACCCACCACCAACATCACCACTGACATCCTCGTCCTCCCCACCCCGGCCCTCACCCCCCACCCACTTCCCCTCCCCCTTACAACCCCCACCTCCACCTAACTTTCTTTTCCAAGTCAAATCACCAAAGACATTTTTTTACGCTTTGGTCTTTTCTGCCACACTAAAAACGTTACCTCTTTGACGTGTCTCCGTCAACTTCTGGTTTAGTTGCCTCCATTGCTCATTATGGCGCACAGCGCCATCTGGAAAACGCGCCACCTGGCCAGCAACAAGGGGAGACAATTGTGGGGGCGCACGGGTTCACTCCCATTACGGGTGACGATGCTTGCCTCTGATGACGGAGCGAGTGTTACTACTGGGAGGGTGTGGTGCCGGTGCAAATAAGTCAGTGACGTCTGCGAGAGGCATAGATTCTTATAAGCCCCTGCGTCAGTAGGGGCTCATGAGAATCTACGCCTCTTGCGGAAAAACGAGCCGCGTTCATGAACCTCCTCAGACGGAGTCTGCACAACCAGCGAAGTTTAGATCCACGAGTGTTAACGCCAAGAGGCGTTTCTACCATAGCCTGTTTCTTCCGCGAGAGGCGTAGATTCTCATGGGTCCAAGCAGCCGCCAGGGACTCATAAGAATATGTGCCTCTTGCTGTTGACTCCGGCTTGAAATCTGGCTGAGAACGACCACATGCTGGTCCCGGACAGAGGAAGCGTGTTAGGGTTTATATGTGCGGATGAACAACCGTCTCCGTTGATGAGATGTTTTTGCACCAAGCATTCACTGATGAGACGCTGGTTCTGCTGCTACTGTTGCCATAAACCGCGCAGGAGGGAACTACATTTTATGGTTAGCTGAAGTTGCCTGAAGTTGACCCCTAAATGAGTTGGTATACCTCACCCTGTGCCTAGGTAAAATGCACTAACGGCGCCATTGTTGTGATTTTTGCACTTGTCCGGTCGATCGGGCCGGTCCTGTGCACTAGATCGGCTTAGAGCGTGTGCTCTCTGCACTTGTAATAAGCAATCTCGGAGAAAGAATCGCCGCGCATGACGTTTGACTAGCATAGTACTACTACTATAACTGTCATGGTCGATCCATATCTCTTTGTAGTGTGCGTGAATTCCACACAATACATGATGCAACTGACAAACAGCGTGGCGCTTAACAATACTCTATAGCTATAGCTAGAAACTAACAAACAAACTATAGCTAGACCTAACTATAGCTAGAACGTACGGGACCACACTGCGTGTATTCAAGCCTGCCTGCGCGCGCAGTTCTAATTCACAGGACCAGTCCGAGAGACCGGTAAGTGCGATATCGCAGTAATGGCGCCGCTAGTGCATTTAACTTAGGTACTGGGCGAGGTATACCAAATCAGCCCTATGCTAAATACGAGTTGACTGCTTTCGTCTATATTAAAGGAAAACCGTTAAACGTTTAGGCTTAACGTCTTCTGTCCACCAAGAAGGTGATTTTAAAGAACGGGGCACCGATTACTCATTAGGGTCTAAACAAATGTTGTCCCCAGCTAGATTGGAACCCGCGACCTTTCGGACGAGATTCGAAGCTCTTTTATACTCCAGGAGCAGAGATTAGGTAGCTAACGATAACGATAGTGACACTTTATTTTCCAATGATTAAAAGAACAAAGGCAAGTAAGGAAGTACAACCCATATAGCTGTGCAGACCATTTAACCCTTTGCGTGGCGATAGCAGTTTTAGTCGCGATGATTCCTGCAGAAATCATCGCGACTACTACCGACAGCCAAAGGGTTAACTTTCGGCAATTTTTGTTGACGGTTTCTGTCAACTAACCTTCCAGGCTTCACTGGACCATTAGCAACCACACAGTCCTGGTTGATGCCACTCGGTACTCGAATCAGGTTAAAATCGCTTGAACGGTCCAGATCACTTCTTGAGATATACTGATCCACAATTGTGGGTCAAGGAAGTTACTAAAGGGTGTGTATTGCCCGACAGACCTTATCGGCGGCTCTGCAACTCGAATTGTCGCACTGTTTAAAACTACGCATCTGTGCACGATGTTTTAATTGAGGGTGTTTCTTTCTTTCTTTCTTTCTTTTTCGCCGCACTCACACGCGCAAACAGTTCCTGTTGAGGTGCGACCTTAGAAATTTCACAGATTAGGACCTTTGAAATTTTTGTGGTCGCATCTCACCAGGTGGTGGCGTAAGCGATGGTCAAATACCATATGCCCTTCCGCCACCCACCTCCCCTCGTACGCTAATGAGGGTGTACGCACGTTTGTTCTTTGTATGTGATAGGGCACTAAGGGAGAGAACATCAGTGATCAGAGCTTTAGATCTATGAAAATTGGTCTGTGATGATGAAAATTGGTCTACGATGCGCAATTCTCTCTCTTAGTAGTGGTCGGCGTTAAACACCCATAACCAACCAACGAATCCTTAGTAGTGGTGTCTATTAACCCTTGACTGTACGTACATTTTTGTTTCTGAAACCATTGTTCATTCAACGACCAAAAGCCAAAACCGTCCAAGAAACATGGATACAAAGTGGTGTCAACAAGAGGCATAGATCCTCATGAGCCCCCGCAGTCTCGGGGGCTCATGATGATCTATGTCTCTTGCAGTTGGATCGTGTTCACGTTTTCTCTGCAGTGAAGGGGTTAATATATGCTGGCTATTTACAATGGAGTAAATCTAAATTTGGTGGTTGGGGAGGATATCGTCATGCTCGCTGGTTACATTGGAGTAAATCTAAATTTGGTGGTTGGGGAGGATATAATCATACTGGCTGCTTACAATGGAGTAAATCTAAATTTGGTGGTTAGGGAGGATATCGTCATGCTGGCTGGTTACAATGGTGTAAATCTAAATTTGCTGGTTGGGGAGGATATCGTCATGCTGGCTGATTACAAATAGTAAATCTAAATTGGCTGGTTGGGGAGGATATCGTCATGCTGGCTGGCTACAATGGAGTAAATCTAAATTTGGTGGTTGGGGAGGATATCGTCATGCTGGCTGGTTACAATGGAGTAAATCTGAATTGGCTGGTTGGGGAGGATATCGTCATGCTGGCTGGTTACAATGGAGTAAATCTAAATTTGGTGGTTGGGGAGGATATCGTCATAGGCATTGGATAGGCGTTGTTCAGAAATAGGTCAATGTTAACTCATTCAACCCCACGCCCGTATTTCCCAAATTTTGGAGGCGTCATCTAACGACTATGCACCAGTTGCAGGCGATAAATCGACCATGATAATTCAAGGGCAGTGCCAGATTAGCTTGGCGCCTGTCGGCGCCAAGCTAATCTTGCACTACCCTTGAATTATCATGGTCGATCCATCGCCTGCTGTAGTGCGTCATGGCTGAATGGGTTATTCCGATGTTTTAGTGGAAACACCTGCAGTTTTGACCCGGAAATCGTTTAATATTGTGACAATATTTGATGGCTGTATGACCGTTTTCTGAGACTCAGGAATGAAGGATAAACAGAGTGAAGGCCGTGACATTACGTTAACTTTTGTTGTTAAGCTGAAGGTGTTGTGGGGCCATATCTGCATTCTGGCCGGCCCGTAGCAGTCTCAACATTGCATAAAACTGTTTGACGAATATCAACACCTTAGATAGACAGATAGATAGATAGATAGACAGATATATATGCTATCTAACGAGTGGTGGATGGATGGATTGATGAGTGGATGAATGGATGGATGGATGGATGGATGGATGGATGGATGGATGGATGGATGGATGGATGGATGGATGGATAGTGTTATAATGCCTTCTAACGAGTGGTGGATGGATGGATTGATGAGTGGATGAATGGATGGAGCAGGATGGATTGGTTGGTGGGTGGGCGAGTGGGTGGATGGATGGATGGATGGATAGTGTTATAATGTCTTCTAACGAGTGGTTACGACTGTTATTTCGTTCATAACTGCGTGATTACGTCACTTTGCGTCCGTTTTATCGCTAAAGCGTAAGCGCCGCTCAACTCCACCAAGCGTCAGAGCCGAGGTAAAAGCTATTAATATCTCCAAACTCCAGGTCCTCGAGCAAAACTGATAGTAGCTGGCGATCTCATTCCAATATAACGGTCTTTGTGGGGCTACTATCACAGTCAGGTGTCTTAATTAATCTGTCCGTGAGTAAAACAAAATGCAGTTATGTCCGGAAATCAAAATGAAGAGGTTTGTGCGGTCACTGCGGACGCATAGTTGGTTTAACTCATTCAGCCCCATGGCCGTATTTCCCAAATTTGGGAGGCATCTAACGACGACTATGCACCAGTTGCAGGAGATGGATTGACCGTGATAAATCAAGAGTAGCGTCAGATTAGCTTTGCGCCGATAGGCGCCAAGCTAATCTGGCACTACCCTTGAATTATCATGGTCGACATGCTGTAGGGCGTCGGGGCTGAATGGGTGAATGATATACATGTATTGACTTCGTATTTCATACTGGGCCCATTTTGCATTGTGGGTGGTCTGCGTTGTTTGTGATATCTACAGCACAACTCCAAATGTGAGAACACTTTTCAGACGTTCTGACTGCACTGTTTCGCTTTGTGATTACGTCGGTTATAGCAGACTTTGGATACACCAACAATCAGATTACACTGGGGTCCCCTGGCGTGTTGTGTGTATCCGACGTTTTACTGGTGTGCAAAAAGACAGTGTTCCCAAATCAGAAGCAAAGTGGGCTTAGTCCTGCGCCAGCCACTAAGCAAGGTGCTCCGCTATAGCGGAGCACCTTGTTTAGTGGCTGGCGCAGGACTAAACTCACTCATGCAACTGGTCCCAGGTCTAAATTGCACGCGTCTCAACGAAAACAGCCCGAGATACAGGTCTGGCCAAATCTGCAATATCGCATGCTTACCCGGCCCCCGGCCGTTTAACCTTTTTTCATCCTGATACACTATTGCTTGAAATAAATTTGACCATGGTAGTTCAATGGTGGAGCCAGAATGGCTTGGCGCCTGGGGCACCACCCTTGAACTAAAATGGTTGATCTATCTTGTAATCTGTAACGTAGCCTTTTTAGGACACTAAGTAATTTTTTGTTTAATCATCCTGTGGATGTAATGGATTAACTGATACACTGACTGTCTTCGCCGAAATACGTGCCATTTTGACCAACGTATGATGTTTTGTCATCACCTGTTTTTACTTTGTGTTTATTACACTTGCGTGCATTTCTTAGTTTAACACAGACTTTGCCAACCATACTGGCCGCTTGCACAGTCATTCAGCAAACACTGCGACTGCATCAGCGTTGGTCACAGATGCAAAGAACTCGTGAGATTCCACGCCTCGAGTTGGCTGAAGTCCACCTCATTTACGTCTATAGCAAATAGATGGAGGAAGTGACTGTCATCTAGATGTACTGACGAATCACTGTTCTAGTAGTCAGACGTGAATTTTATTTATTTATTTATTTATTTATTTATTTATTTATTTATTTATTTTTGTTGTTGTTGTTGTTGGGGGGGGGGGGGGGCAGAGGAGAGTAGTTTTTAACCCCGTAACTGCTGGAGCGCAGTAAACAACAACCAAATGCAAGAGACATAGATCCTCATGGGCCCCCGCAGTTGCGGGGACTCATGAGGATCTATGCAACTTGCTGACCCATTCACAGTCGTGTTCCTCATCGGTGAATCTTTGATGATTTCACGAACATTGCCTCCCAGCGCTGGCAATGCCGGAACTCGACGAGAAACGCCAAAGTGAAAAAGAGGCGTAGATCCTCGCGGCCCCACCCCCTCCCCCCCCCCCGCCTCCCGGCCCCCCTCCTTCGCAGTTGCGAGGGCTCATGTGGATGTATGCCGCTTGCTGGACTGACTTTGTACCCATGTTCTCTGGATGGTTCGAGCTGTTTGGCGTTGACAGACTTCAGACACACAACGCAAAGATTTCACAAACATTGTCTGTGCCCACTGGCAGTCACGGGTTTAACACTTTTCATCCTGATACTCTATTGTACGAAGTAAATTTGACTGCGATTGTTCAGTCAAGGGTGGTGCCAGAATAGCTTGGCGCCAGAGGCGCCAAGCTATTCTGGCACCACCCTTGAACGAAAATGGTTGATCTACCTCCTAATCTGTAATGTAGCCTTCATAGGGCAAAAAGCAAATCTGAAAAATTTCGGCCTCAGGATGTGAAGTAAAAGGGGGAGGGAAGAAGGGTGATGGTTGAAGGCGATTATTTTTGACGATGTCTGGTGAACAGATTCGAGAAATTTCACAACCTCAGCTTTTTTATTGTGGACCCAAAAAAAATTTTTTAAATCTTGTAGATCCTTATTGTTACACTCCAAATTGTGGCACGCCCCAACCCGTAAACAGAAGGTCTTCCGGTCTCGAGTTCATCACGTGACCAGTGGAAATACTTGGGGTGTCACGATGTGCAGACTTAGGGGCTGATTGCTCACGTGCAAAATATTTTTAAACATATGGTGCAGATTTGACCGTTTTAAAGTTCAGTTTGTTTGAAATTAGCAGACGTGCCAACGTAATGTTCTGTCGTTATAGTCATTTCGGACTTTCAGAATGTGCGCCTTTTGCGGATTTTTCACTGCTTACCGATAAATTGAGACAGCTTTATGTAACTAAGATCTATTAAAACGTCACTTAATTTTCCAAATCTAGATAAGATCTGAACAAGTCAGTTTGTAAATGGCGCCGTCCCAAATGATCAACCAATCACCGAGGGGCGTGCCTCCATTACGAGAATACTCGAGACCGGAAAGGTTCTCAGTTGTGTACAGGCTAGGGCGTGGCACATCTTGGGGTGTAATACTTCTCACCAAACCCCTTTTATTGTGGCATCGTCGTGAGATAGTCCCCGCTGCTTGCATGCAGAGTGATACAACTAAACAGTCCACTAACCTGTTGTTGCAGCAGTCTGCTATCACGAGTGACACGAACCCAAAAAGCAAGGTCGCAGATCTTCAAGAGATTTGTTGCCGCCAGGGCAACGTCTGATCACGTTCCAGTTAACATCGGTGAAACTCGTGTTGAATGCCACAACAGTCATTCAGTATTCCACTGACCGAAATTAACCCTTTGCCCGCCACTGGAAGTATGATTTTGTTTCTGGAATCTTTGTTTATCCGAACATCAAAAGCAGTCACAACTGTGCAAGGGCTGAGCATGGGTACAAATTGGTCTCAGCAAGAGAATAGATCCCCATGAGCCCCCGCGACTGCGGGGGCTCATGAGGATCTATGTCTCTTGCAGTTGGATCACTTTCTCTCGGCAGCGAAGGGGTTAACTGAATGTTTTCCGGTTTGCTCGACAAAGCTCCGTCAGTAGCAGAAATGTTTCATACACATGACGCGCGTATTGGAAGTGATCAAGCGCGAGGATCGAGTTGAAAGTTGAGAGTATACTCTGCTGTCCATGCTGTAATGCGCTCGTCAGTGATTTTGGACCTTACGGGTAATGCAGAAAGTCAGAAATCACGAAATGGCGCACATTTAATTATTTATAATCTGTCCTCACATACAAACAGTCTTTTCATTTCTTTACTGTGATCATAGGTCAGAGTGCTTGTCTTTTGCTTTGCATACTGGTCTGTGAGTTTGGACCTGAAGGTTCTAGGCCACAAGGTTCATAATCATGAGCACACAGAGGAGGAGAAAGCATCACTGAAGAAAATCTCAAAAATATCACACAGAAAAACTTGTTATTTACCTGACAAGGTTTGTGTGCGTGTGTGTGTGTGTGTGTGTGTGTGTGTGTGTGTGTGTGTCGTGCGTGCTTGTGTGCGTGTGTGTGTGTGTGTGCGTGTGTGTGTGTGTGTGTGTGTGTGTGCGTGCGTATGTGTGTGTGCGTATGTGTGTGTGCGTGTGTGTGTGTGCGTGTGTGTGTGCATGTGTGTGTGTGTATGTATGTGTGCGTGTGTGCGTGTGTGTGCGTGCGTGCGTGCGTGTGCGTGTGTGTGTGCGCGTGTGCGTGTGTGTGTGTGTGCGTGTGTGTGTGTGCGTGTGTGTGTGTGTGCGTGCGTGCGTGCGTGCGTGTGCGTGTGCGTATGTGTTTGTGTGCGTGCGTGTGTGTGTGTGTGTGTGTGTGTGTGTGTGTGTGTGTGTGTGTGTGTGTGTGTGTGTGTGTGTGTGTGACCTCTTTGGCTGTCAGTAGCACTTTTTGTCGCGATGATTCCCACCTGCAGGAATCATCACGACAAAAAGTGCTACCGACTGCCAGAAGGATAGTGATTAGGATTCTGGATTCGTTCAACGAACAGAGAAAATAATGAACTGTCTGTCATTTAAGCATATGCTATAACCATCTACACACTCAAGTGTACCCATCAAGTGAGCTGTAGTTCTGAAAATAATCTAATCTTTCAAAGAAGGTTGTTTTATTACCTGCTCCTGGTTAGTTGTTGGTGTGGGTTTTTCTATATATATATATATTTTTTTTTACCTGTAATTATTCCCCATCTGGATTTGGATGGCATGATGGAACTGAAAAGTCATAAAGAGATATTTCACTGCCATTTCTCCCCAGTTTATTCTGCAGACGCAAATAGACACAACACGGTGAACATTTTTTTTTAATTATTATGCAGGTACTGAGGTTCGGCACACACACACACACACACACACACACACACACACACACACACACACACACACACACACACACACACACACACACACACACACACATCGTCAGACTTAGTCCGAGCTCGGCACAAAGTGGTCCGGTGCCGGAGCTTGCGGCAAGGGTTATACGTGACAGACCGAAACGAACGGGCTCAGTACAACTCTCGCAGTACCAAGGGATACCGCAAGGTCACCGAACGGTGCCGAAGCCGACTGAACTGCCGCCGAAAACTTGGAAACCGACCTTAGTGACCCCTCAACCTTTTTTCCTCTAGATTGAAACAGTGAGGCTATGACAATACAGAAGTAAATTAGGTCGATTTCAAACTGAACAGCAAGAAATACGTAGATTCTCATGAGCCCCTGCGAATGCAGGGGCTCATGAAAATCTACGACTCTTGCGCTACTCATAAAAGTATATACTACTGCATCATTTTTCGTGTCGGCTGCCGTATCACTCAGTGCGCCACCGGGGCCCTCCTGGAGCGCGCGGAGCATGATGGGCCGGGGCACGTTAAAGCGAGGCCGTAAATTACCAAGGAGCTGTCAGAAAAGAAATGTTATTTATCGCCTAGCCATGCCAAACGCCACACAACTGCCGCATGTTGTTCCATCACTCCAACTAGCAGCATCAAACCCTCGTACTGTCTGCGTGAAGCATAGACTCTCAGTCGTGGGACGCGAAACTACTAGTGTTGCCGTTTGCCGGTTCAGTGGGGTTCACTCAGTTTTAAAGTCCCTTCTAATGACTTATAGAACTTGAAGGGACTTTTTAGGACGGGTCGCGGTGGGGCGAATTTAATAGCATGTCCGTGATTGTCAAAGGCGGACAGGCCTAAACCTCTCACAATTGATGTAACAAGATACAAATTACGTCATGTCTACGTACGCTAACCTCGCTGCTGAACGTACATTTGGCGTGAAGCGCCGTATGTGCGTATATGTATGTATGTATGTATGTATGTATGTATGTATGTATGTATGTATGTATGTATGTATGTATGTATGTATGTATGTAAGTACGTGTGTGTGCGCGCGTATGTATGTAAAGTAGAGCGTCTCCGATATTTCTGTACACACAAGCTTGAAACTTGGCGAAATACTTCCTTAAAGGGGTGGATAAGAGAGTCTCCGAGCATATTGTAATTGAATGTCGCATTTAAGACATAAGGCAACCGTTTATAGGAAGTCGGTTGACCCAGATTAGAGTCCGTCAAGTATTTTTGGTACATTTACTTGAAATTTGGGATATAGCTTGTTTGGATAAAGGCATTGGATGAGTTCGTTAGCCAGCTTTGTATCCTTTCAATTTATTTAGGAAAAAATTAATTGTTTTCAGAAAAGAATTAAAACAATTTAAAAAAAAAAAAACTTGACTAGAGAAAGTCAGACAGTGGCGGTGACGTAAAAGAGGCAACCGTCACCACGCAAACATTGACATAATACTCTAAATATGACGTAATTCTCTCTAGCGCGCGCCGAAATGTCTCTCTCTCTCTCACACAGACATGCGCGCATCTCCAAGAGGTATAGATCCTCATGCGCCCAGAGAGCGCATGAGGATCTATGTCTCTTGGAGATGTTTGGAGAGCGCGCGCATGCACGCACTATCACACACACGCACACACACACACACACACACACACACACACACACACACACACACACACACAAAAACACACACACACACACACACACATACACACACACAAATCGTCGCGTTTTATGCAGGTGACCCGATATAGCTAGTTTGGAGAAAGACATTGGATGAATGAGTTCGTTAGCCAGCTTTGTACCTTTTTAACTTCTTCAGCAAAAATTAATTCTTTTAGAAAAAAAATTAAAACAGTAAAAAAAAACTTTGACATCTGGAGAAAGTCAGACAGTGCCGGTGACGTAAAAGAAGCAACTCCGTCACCACGCAGACATTCTCTAAATATTTCGTAATTCTCTCTCTCGCTCTCTCTGACATATGCGTGCATCTCCAAGAGGCATAGATCCTCATGTGCCTGGAGGGCGCATGAACATCTATGCCTCTTGAGGATGTTTGGAGCGCACGCATGCACACACGAGCACGCATACACACACAATCATCGACGCGCTTCCAGAGGAGCACGCAGATGTACTTAGTATAGCATGTAGCTATGTAAAGTCAACCTGATTTCACACAAATTATAGCAAGACATAGATTGTACCGTGAAATTCTAGTTTTGTCACCATTTTCGCAAGTCTTGAAGCGAAAGCGAAACTCATATCACGTTAAATATAAAATTACGTAAAAACAACAACAAAAATACGTCATGACAAATGACGTTTGACAAACCAATGACGCGTATGCACTGCGCGCGCCCCTTATAGAGTTCACTATGACGCATTGGCACATCTGCGAGGCTTTTTCAAAAGGAGGTATTTCAACACCAGAATCAACTCAAAGACAAAAGGTAGAGACCCTTGACAGCGAAGACAGCTCTCATATAGAAGGGACTTTGTGGGTTATGGTTTATCCCATCTTGTTTTTGTCAAGAAGGGACACTGAGTCACCTGGGTGTTTCCATTTGTTAGAGGCATACTGGATTGTCTTGAGCGGCCAAGGCGTCCACGCTGCTAGCTATCTCCTGGGTTTTCTTAACCCTTTGGCTGTCAGTAGCGTTTTTGTCGCGATTATTCCTGCAGGAATAACACCCGGACATCCCGCAGCCGGAATCATCGCGACAAACAGCGCTACCGACAGCCAAAGGGTTAATTTTGTCACTCGGCTCGAAGTCATAGAAGCATATTAGCTAGGAGATGCTAATGAACTACTGCAGCTGAGCAACTAAATTGCCTTGTTGTTGTTGTTGTTGTTGTTGTTTTTGTCGTCGCTGGCGTCGTTGTGGTTGTTGTTACGGCTGTCAAGCTCATAGGTATCAATGTCTTTCGCCCGAGATTTTAACACATTGAAGACGTGACGTATCCGGATATGCGGCAACTTGCCGCGTATCCTGCACGTCTGGACGGCTGAATGAGTTGAAAGTACTGCGTCGAGACAAACTTCATCTTTCGCTGGTGTAAAGCGGATAGTGCATTTACTTCTTCCATTGTACGTACAGAGAGGAGGTCAAACACTGAGTTTCACGCCAGTCTGTGATTTGTTATGTGTTTTGTATGGATACGCTACCCTGCTCTTCTTGATAGCCGTGAGGGTAAAGAAATGAAAGGGAGGGGGGGGGGGGGGGGGGAAGAGGAGCGTCCCTCACCATCACCTGCCTGCATTCCCCCAATTTCTTCACCCAGCGGTGCGTCTCTGAGCCTTTTTTGAAGGAGGTGGGGCCTCAGTAACTCAGTTAGCGTAGGACACCCAGTGCGCAAAAGCCATCGGACCGATGTCAGCCGCCGTGGGCCCGCGCACGGTCGTGCGCAGGCCAACGGAGGTTGCCGTCGGCCAGAATGCCTTTTGCGCACTGGGTAGTCGCAGATTGAAAATTCGCGGCAATGATCAGTATCCTTCCATAAAGTGGAACAGATTCAAATGCGTCCTATGCCTACCGGAAAACTGTTCATATTATCATGTGACCCTTTGGCGTGGAAAAGGGACGCAAGAGCGTCTGTGAATCTTAGAATGTAGAAAAACTGACTGAGCGTTGCCGGCGGTCGTCTGCAAGTGGGTGGAGCCTTTCGGATCCTAAGCAGTCGTGTGTTTGAGCGCAAGAATATCCCCAGTTTGAGGAACGGTTGGTGCCGCAAGCGGCATAGATTATCATGGGTCCCTGCAACTGCCTCTTGTAGACAGGAAGATGTGCTAAAAGACTAACGGCGAACTTGAGGGAGGAGCCTTCTTTGAACGACGGTGTGTTGGGCCTGTGATATTGAACTTTACGGTCCCAGACCCTAAGATTCAAAATATGACCAGTACACATTTGAAGTGCGGTTCAAACTGAAACCGCAGACCAACACTCACATGATGGACTGAGAAAAAAATGAACCGAATTTTTGGCCGGTGCCAGTATTCATGCATTGCTCGTCTGAAGCCATGAAATTCGCGTGAAAAACATAGACAGACATAAACAAACAAAACAGCAACAACAACGGGGAAAAGAAAAACACTAAGAAGAGACACACATCCTCATGAACTGGCCGTAATCGCGGGGCTCACTGACGAGAGTCTATGTCTCTTGCCGTGGGTGGCGTTCACCTTGCTGGCCCCGACGGTTAAAGGAGTTAGACACTTTCACGCAAGAATCAGAATTTTTATCGCCGTCATAAAGTTCTTCAAAATGAAGAAAACGCACTCCGGCGAGATATGACCCCCCCCCCCCCCCCCCCCCTTTTTTTTTTTTTTTTTTTTTTTTTGGTGACGTGTTTTTAGCGAGGTTTCCTTTGCGACGAACCACGTCCAAAAATGAACGAGAGACAACAAGGCTTGTGAAATAAGCATCCACGCATCTCCAAGAGGCATAGATCCTCATGAGCCCTCCGGAGGATCTATGCCTCTTGGAGATGTTTGGAGTGTTGTATTGGTGTCCGCCGAAATTTCGGTCTCGCTCGTTGTTGCGAGTTGTGCGTTGCAAGGGAAACCTCACTTTTGTGTGCATGAGCTGTCCTGCCTTGGTTGATTGGTTGTGGAGGGAATCTGTGTGTGTGTGTGTGGGGGGGGGGGGGGGGGGTATAGAGTAGTTTTGTTGGGCGGTTGGTTCAGACACTGCATGGGGAAATGCAAGCCTTCTAAAACTAAAAAAAAAATGTCTCGTTTTTACATTTTTTAAAAAATGAACAAGATGCTTGCTGTCGATCACGCTCTCGCACATCGATCAATTTAACCCCATGGCTTCAATTCCAAATTTTGGAGGTGTCACCTAACGACAGTGTACCAGCTGCAGGAGATGATGAATCGACCTTGATAATTAAAGGCGCCAAGCTCATCTGAAACTACCCTTGAATTATCATGGTCGATCCATGATCCACCTCCTGCTGTAGCCGGGGCACTGGAGCTAAATGGTTTTATGAGGTGTTTTCAATAAGATAGACTAGATAGACTAAAAAGAAAGTGTCTGGCGCTATGGGTGAGTTTTACAATATGGCGATCCGTTCACTAGCGTGCGTATCCTAAGGCTTTCCGACCAGCAGAGAAACTTTAAGGGGGGGGGGGGACGGGATGGGGCGGGGGGGGGGGGAGGGGAGGGGGCATGGGTGTTCCAGTGGTGAGGAGGGTGAGAGGGGGGGGGGGTCGAGTTACGGTTAAATTTCTCCAGAAAAACCCTCCGTATCCGAAACTTTCAGCATGGTGCTTTCGTCAGCCTGACCTCCGTCAAGAGTGTCATGCGCATCCCGGCCCCCTTGCTCGCTTCCGGTCCAAGTTGCTGCTGGATCTGTGCCGGTGTCCGGAATGACGTGTGCTCCAAGTTAGTGCCGCCTAATTAGCATGTGGCATGTCCTGACGCCAAGCTATTCGGACACTATCTTTGAGTGCTATAACAGTCGACTCATCGCCTGCACCGTGAGTTGCATACTCAGTGACGAGCACTGACATGAAATGCTACACTGATCATTTTTTGGAATAAAGAAATGTCGCATTTGGCTTTTGCTCGTCAGTATACAAATAAAATGCGACTATTTATGGAATCACCGGAAACACTGAAGTGTTTCCGGTGATTCCATACATGTCGCATTTCTTTTCACAGTGCGCGTCAGTACAATGACTCCATGCTGTGACAAAAGATTCCCCTTTCATGCTTCCGGAAGTGAACGGGTTGATTACGAGTCGCACGTGCGGGCCTCAGTCGTTTTCCTAACAAGTCATCTACTAGCGCCTTGCGCCCTGATTGGCTGATTCTGAAGTTTACGCGCATGCGCCTTTATAGCCGCGTCTTAATTTAGTTTAGTGATGCGTAATGTTGGCAGTGTGAGCCTGCAATAATAGTTTGAGGATGTTAAGGATGATGTTCATATTTCGTAACGCCGCGCGCTCAGTACAGATCGCTGCTTGTGGGGATTTAGAGCAGTATAACTACTTTTATTAATAGTATTATCATTATCATTATTATTATTATTAGTAGTAGTAGTAGTAGTAGCCTGTAGTAGTAGTAATAGTAGTAGTAGTAGTAGTAGTATCATCATCATCATCGTCATACTTATTATTATTTTTATTATTATTATTATTATTATTATTATTATTATTATTAATACTATTATTATTAAAAACCTCAATGGTAGTGCCAGATTAGATTGGTGCTTTGTTTCCAGGACCAAGCTATTCTGCCAGTACCATTTAAGTTTCATGGTCAGTCCATCTCACGCAACTGTTGTATGGTCGAAAGAGGAGTACATTAACCCATTTACCCCCAGCGCCTTACGGCAGGAGTTGACTGAATCACCATGACCTGAAGGCGCCAAGCTCACCTGGCACTACCCTTGAATTAACATGGTCGATCCATCTCCTGCAACATGTACACAATCATTAAGTAGCACTTCCACACCGGCTTTGTTAAATGCGGCCGTGGGGTTAATTGTGTTAGAACAAGGATGAAGAGAGATGACTTCACACCGCAGTAGTACGTACAGCTACTCGGAATGCCCGCCACAAAAAAAAAACGTCAACATGCAGAAACTTGACACAGTCTGCATCAGCCTGCATTGAACGGGTTAAATATCGATGTTATTTAATAGTTTTCATTCTCCCTGTTCCTACGCAATCGGTGTTTCTCTTTTTTAATCAGTGTCGGTCAACCGGCTAGTACTTTCCTGTCCGGTATTGGCCTTTAAACACCGGTAAAATGCCGAACGTTACCGGTTAACGTGAACACGAGTCAATCAATCCATAAAATAAATAAATAAATAAATAATAATAAATCAGCGCATTAAATAGGCGCCTTATCCCAATTGAATATCGGCTCAAAGCGCCGCCGCGAACTGAACCCAACAAGCACGCTCACGTGAATCACGCGCATTCATTCAAACACTGTACATAAACACAGAACATTCACGTGGTGCCGCTAAGGGCAAGCTGAAGCGAGATACTGCAGTTTTTGAAAATTTAAATTGTTCAGTTATATTTGAAATTTGGTAAATCGGCTGAAATTGATACCAAAGTGGAGGGGGAGGAAGAACCGGAGTACCCGGAGAAAGAACCCCCGGCGGTCCGCCCGAATTAACGTTGACACTTACTAGAGGAGAAATGTCCGACTCCTATCCCCGGCGGTATCGAACCTCGCACCTTTGGCATTGGTGGCAGGCGCCTTAACCACTGCGCCACAGACAGCCCCGCCATCCGTCCGTCGCATCCGTCCGTCCGCCATCCGTCAGCTGATCAGCCAAGCTAGTCAACCGCCCATCATGTCGTCAGACATCTTCAACGTGTTTTACTCATTGCGCTTGCAAGCGATCTGAATTAATGAAAATTGTGCGTCAGTAATCGTTCTTTAACCCATTCCGCCAGCCCCGACGCACTACAGCAGACGACAGACCGACCATGATAATTCAAGGGTAGTGTCAGGGGCTTGGCGCCTGAAGGCATCAAGCTAATCTGGCACTACCCTTGAATTATTGTTACGTGGTAGTCATAGTCGTAGTATGATACAATCACACCAGACGCATGCACGTAGGGTTCTTGTAAAGAAAATTCATTCAGCTGCAACTCGTCACACGTGGCACAAGGTTGTAGACCACACTGGTTCAACAATACTTTATTGCAGCGATGCAATCTCAGCACAATGCATCCACTCTGATACCTGTCTCCTTTACAATGCATCAACACTTTGACACACTACGTCTCTCATACAATGTACACACATATTTCCTAACACGCTCTTTTGTACTATTACAGATTTCTTAGCAATCCAGCAAATTCACACAACACAACCAATCAGAAAAGAAAACGTAACCAAAACTTCAAATATTCATCAAAAGGAACACTCCAGAATCAACTACAGCTTCCGACTAACATCCAGGCGCATTCGATACAATAGTTACAAAATGTAGCCAACAACTTTGACGTCATATCTGAGATCACTAGAAAGATCGCGACCGTGCTTTATTTCCATTCTAAATTAGGTCTAACTTTACAACATTGTACCGAAAATACGCGTCACAACAAAAATCGATCGCAAGTCTCCGTGCGAAAATGAAAAAAGGTACGTAATTCTTATCCAAAATAACTCAAATGAATATCGGATCTTTCCTATGATTAACACGCACATACTCTCAAAGAATAACACCACAAACGTAACAATTATCATGGTCGTTCCATATCAATCCTGCGACTGGGACATTAGTCGTTAGGTGACACCTCCAAAATTTGGAAATGCGGCCGTGGGGTTACATGGGTAAAGTCAGCCACGCAGAGGATAAGAGATGGACTAGAGGAATGTGCGATCAGTACTTGAAGTCAGCCATCCAGCGTATGTGAGATGGACCAGCCCCGCGATGACCTCCATGCGGGATCTGGCCCCAGCTGCATTTGTTCACGTTAAAGGCCCACTACCGCCGTAACTGTTGAAAGATATACTTATGTAACAGATGGTTATGAAACGCTAAACACAGGTCTAGTTAGGGTTCATTTAGACACAGTACAGTCCAAATCAGCACACCGTGCCGTCGTCTTTATATCAAGATACCATAGAGGCCTGACGATGGTGACTAAATGCAAATCCGCTGCGCCACCGCGAGTGCGCATCACCCTGTCACAGGCTCAATTCAGAATACAAGGGAGGAAACGAAAGGCACACAAAGCGGCGAAGCACTGATTCCCGCCAGAGCAGTCAGTTTTCAACCCTCAAAGCAACCATCCGCCTAAAACCTCTAACTGAAGAAACTCGGTATATATATTTTGCCACAAATCTATGCCAGCCTTGTCCTCCGATCAAAACTGATAGTTAAGTATCAAGGCTTTTTGCACAGTCAAGCATCATTCATAGCAGACGTCGAGTTATAGGGTTTTAGATGTGGCCGGAAATACGCCCCATGCTCATTTTTCATTAGTTTATGTAAATTAGCATGTCCAATGAAATTAAAACAAGAGTGCATCTTACTGTCAACATGAACTGGTGACCTGCACGCAGCAGTCGCTTTAGGTACGTATTTCCCCCAGCCCGAAAAGTTCTACTTTCATGGAGTCTGGTTTAAACACTGCTCAGTTGTCAATATCTTTTCGCGGAGTAATTCGCTTCGACTTTAGAGTAAACAGGGCAGAAAACAATGGATGCACTGCAGTGCATAGTGGCCTCTTTCACGGCACTCTACTAAAGGGTTTAACGTTCAACTCTAGATGTTGAGAAAGAGGTCCGGGATACTTCCGGCCACAGCTAGAATTTCACGGGTGTGCTTCGTTTTCTCCCTTGTATTCTGAATTGAGCCTGTGACGGGGTGATGCGCACTCGCGGTGGTGCAGCGGATTTGCATTTAGCCCCTATGCAAGATACCTGACAATGACTCCACTCCGTTCTATAAATACGACGCTATCAGTGCGAGAAACAGCTTAAAATAGATTTATACGCTAAGAGCTGCGCAGAATAAATAAGTGCGATTACGCGTGTGCTTTTGCTGCGTGTCCAAACTGCTGTTAACCCATATCATACTGAGGCTAAAAGCTTCAAATTTGTATACTGCCATATGCAAGCTACATTATAGTACTTAATAATAATAATAATAATGTGAATGATGCTCTAAGCGATTTACAAGATCAAAAATCACAGAACAAAAAGTACAAAAAGAAAACACTACAATAAATGTTACAAAAATTAAAGTGACACATATCAAAAGCTCACACTCACACATACACACACACCGTTACAAAAACAGTTACTACCAAAGATTGCTAATGCACTGAAAATGCATCTAACTATACGCATAAGAAAACAGATAGGTCTTGAGCAGTGATTTGAAAGCAGACAGAGTTGAAGCATGTCTGACATGGGCTGGAAGGTCGTTCCAGGTGACTGGACCGAAATAACCCCCACCCGGGTCTGCCTGGGGGACTTGGGTGGGTTAACTACTTTTTAGTTCCCAGGGTCACCCTGGTCAGCCCCACAGAGTAGATTTTTCCCTCTATTCTGGGGCATGTGTTTCTGTCTACCCTTGGTCCATTCACCTGTATTTGTCTTTTTAACCCCCCCCCCCCCCAACTGTCTGCACTGCCTGTAGCTCTTGATATTGGATGTGTGTTGCTAAATGGTCTTAGCTTTATTTAGGCCCCATGGCGTAGGTTTATTTAACGTATTGGACCGGCTGGCGACATGCATTCAATATTCTGTTTATTTATTTATTTATTGTTTGTTTCTCACAAGGCATGTCCTGAGAAAGCCTTGTTGCTGTCGGGACGTTAAGCAATGTACAATCAATCAATCATGGACCGAAATAAGAAAAGGCACGCTGGCCCTGGCTAGACATCTTTCGCCTAAGAACCCTGAAAATACGCGAGTCTGATGCTGAACGGAGGGAGCTTGAAGGCGTGTGAATATGAACAAGGTCGGACAAATATGGGGGAGCAGAACCGGTAATAGCATTGTAACAAATAACAGAAACCTTGTACACAATTCTTTGAAATATAGGCAGCCAGTGCAGGTCAACAAGTAAGGGTGTTATGTCAGTGCTCACGTTTCGGTACTCTGTAAATTAGTCGGGCTCTGTTCATAACTCTTTGAAGTTATCAAGAAGATTCTGAGGAACACCAGCCAAAAGGGAATTACAAAAATCAATGCGGGAAAGAACAAGGGAGGTAACGAGCGTTTTTCGTTGCTTCGGTAGTGAGAAGGTGTCGAATTGAACTGATCTTCCTCAATTCAAAGAAGGAACAGTGGCCGCAAACCTTGTTGACATGCTCTTTCATGGTCAGCCTATTGTCAAAGATAACACCAAGATTACGGACAGACTTGGAAAGGGGGATACTGTTCTCAGTGACCAACCCTGGTCAAGTCTGGGAGATCAGTGGAGGTTGAACAAGAAAATCTTAAGGCCTCAGTTTTGTCACTATTAATTTGCCATTTGTTCTGTGTGGTCCAATTCTTCTTCTTCTTCCTCGAACACTCTTTTATATGGACAGCCCGGTCTCCTCTATAAATGCTGCCGTGCGCCGCAGGTCCTCCAGGCCTCCATAGAGCTTGCGGGACACCTCTGTCTCTTCCGGCCAGTGTCTCCGTCTGAGGGTTGTGAACGTGGGGCAGGTCTGTAGCACATGGTCTGTTGTCATGCTACCAGAGTTGCATGGGCACTGGTCTCGACTGGCCAATTCCAAACTTGGTGTGGAGATGCCAGTTCAGTTTGTTATGGCCGGTGCGTAGTCGGAAGATAACTACCTGCTCCGGTCTGGTCAGTAGGTGATAGCCATCTGTTTTGTTATAGCTGGGGTGTTCTCGCAGCCACTTTCTTTTCTGCTTGTTTTTGATGATAGTCTTGGCTTCTGCATAGGACGTTGTTTTGTCTTCTTGGGTTGTTGAAGATCCCTCCTTTGCTAGCCTGTCTGCAGTTTCATTACCTCTCACCTTGCAGTCTGCAGGTATCCACTGCAGCACAACCATGTGTGTTGTACGGTCCAATTCTGAACGTCTGTGACACAGGACTCTAAAGACTGGAACATCTGACTAACATGTTTTCGTTGGGCACTTGCATACAGCTCTGTGTCATCAGCATAAAAATGGTGAGAAACAGAGTGACATTTGATAACACTAGATAATGGCTAGGTACACAGCGTGAAAAGGATCGGCCACAAAACAGAGCCTTGGGGAACACAGTACACAAGCTCAGTGGGATCGGACTCTACTCCCAACACAGACACTACAAATGACTTGCTTTCCCCCAAAGAGGTAAGACTCAAAAAAGTCTAAAGCGGTACTCTTGATGCCAAAAACAGAGTTTAAACTTGAATGAAAATCTGGTGATCTATCGTGTCAAAGGCAGCGCTCAAATCAAGAAGGGCCAGAACAGAAAGATAAGATATAAACCAATGGCTTTAGTTCAAGGGTAGTGCCAGAATAGCTTGGCGCCTAGAGGCGCCAAGCTATTCTGGCACTACCCTTGAACTATTTTAGTCAAACATTTTTCACACACAGGTGTATTTCGAATGATTATGGTTAAAGTTGATTAGGTGTGTCGACAATGCATAACAAACACAAATGGTCCTGAAAGTATGTGTCTTCAGACTTATGCGTAATGGTACTTTTTAACCCCATGACTGCTACTGACGATACCGCTCGGAGAAAAGACGCGTGGCAATAGTAAATATATAACAATAATTACTGAAAGGGTTCCGCAAAAGCCGCTGCGCTCTGTCTTTGGTACAATTCTCTGCACGCTATAATCGAGAGTCAACCCGTACTTTCTCCACTAGCAGAGCAGCAGATGGACTCAGTAGAAAGCGCTCCACTCGGGGAGAGATTTATCGGGAATCAAATCGCGCGCGATAGAGCGAGAAATCCCGAGAGATAGGTGCTGACTATAGCAATTCTTCAACAAATACTTTGAAGATCGCTTACAGAGCTGCCATTGGGGGGGGGGGGGAGGGGGGGGGGGGCTGCGTCAGTGATACGTGTGCCCGGCAGCTCCTTGTGGTAGCGCTTAACCCTTGCACTGCTGGTGGTGGACGCAAACTCAACATCAAATAATCCCATCAGTCCAAAGTAGGGCCTCATCAGCCCCGGCATCTGCGGTACTGTACTGGTGCATCTGCGGTACTGTACTGGTGCATCTGCGGTACTGTACTGGTGCATTTGTGGTACTGTACTGGTGCATCTGCGGTACTGTACTGGTGGTGCATCTGCGGTACTGTACTGGTGCATCTGCGGCCGCACTGGTGCATCTGCGGTACTGTACTGGTGCATCTGCGGTACTGTACTGGTGCATCTGCGGTACTGTACTGGTGGTGCCATCTGCGGTACTGTACTGGTACATCTGCGGTACTGTACTGGTGCATCTGCGGTACTGTACTGGTGCATCTGCGGGGGCTCATGAGGTTCTTTGTCTCTTGCACTGAGTTGGGTGGTGTTCGCATTTTTCCGGCAGTCAAGAGGCCCGGTTTAAGGTCTCTCTGTGCCCTCAACAGAAAGGGAAATAACGGACAACGGAACAAACCACGAACTGTCACAACAAGAGAAGCAACTCTGGATTAAGAAGAATTAGATTCAATATAAGCTTGTTGATTGTATTTTAGCGATATATGCGTCTTTACTTGGATTGCTAATATTTGCCGATTCAACGAGTTATCAATGTTGCTTAACTCATTCCGGCAACCGACAGGCGGCCACGGCAAGACAATGGATCGAGCGTGATAGTTCAAGGGTGGTGCCAGAATAGCTTGGCGCCCATAGTCGCCAATCTATTCTGGCACCACCCTTGAACTATCACGCTCGATCTGTTGCCAGAAGTGTAATAGTAAAGTCTTCAGGGGGCAACACTTCAAAATTTGGGAATGTGTTAATGTGAGACGTGTCTATCCTTTTTATAATTCGTGTGTATAGGTACTCGTAACGTAGGTTTTCTGCTACCCCTCCTTCATAACTTGACGCCGGACTGACGAACTCTTCCACGCACAGTGAAGAAGAGAGAAGTCTCTTATTTTACAACATTCAGACATTTCCTGTAAATCATAGCTCCCTTTGTCCAGCATTATTGTACTTAAGACATACTAAGAACATTTATGAAGATATTGCGAACAATTAATCTCTTTATTGCGTCCACCAGTTCCTCCACTTTTGAGGGGGAAAAAAAACACAAAACATATATAATATAAAAAGTTATTGCATTGAATGGGAGGGAATCCAGTGACATCATGGCATAGGAACATATTCTGTGTGTTCGGCGCATTGCCAAGACACTTCAGCTGGGACCACTAGAAACCTTCCGACACTCTCGGCCAACCAGAAATGTTTGCCGCATCTAAACGTCCCACCCCACAGCGTAATCTCTCTCCTCTCTCTCTCTCTCTCTCTCTCTCTCTCTCTCTCTCTCTCTCTCTCTCTCTCTCTCTCTCTCTCTCTCTGACACGTGTAATGAATTGAAGCACACCTGTCGACAATTCAGATATCAGTAACGCTGATGAACTGCCGACACCCCCGTCCCCATGCCGCTCCCCACCACCACCACCCCGACCACACACTCCGTTGCATAAACAGGTGAGGGGGTGGGGGGAAGGAGAGGATGAGGACGGGGGTGAGGGCAGTTCATCAGCGTTATCATAAACAGGAGGGGTAGGGGACGATTAATTTAATTAGTATATGTTCCTGCATGCAGTAGGGGCATGTTAACCCTTTTAGCCCCGGATCCCTACTGCAGGAGATGCGGATTGATCATGATAATTCAAGGGTAGTGCCAGATTAGTTTGGCGCCTCCACTGAGGCGCCAAGCTAATCTGGCAATACCCTTGATCTTGGTCAATCCATCTCCTGCAACTGGTACATAGTCGTTAGGCAACACCTCCAAAATTTGACAAATGGGTCCTTGGGGCTAAAAGCAACTGAAATCGTGGTCTGTATGTGTAGTTCGACCCGCAGCCTCACCTCCCACCCCTACGCCATGCACCCCTAGCCTCACCTCCCACCCGTACGCCATGCACCCCTACGCCATGCACAGAGCGCACCCCCATACTGGTTGCTCCCCGCCACGATCCGCTCCGCGTAAGATATGCATATTGGATCGAGCGAGGTTTACTAGTGTGACCCTTCCACAGACTTACATATGTTGAGTCCCATTACCACCCCTAGGTCCCGCCCCCCCCCCCCCCCGCCACCCCTCCCCACACTTCTCTTCTACCTCACTCTCCAGCCCCCCACCCCGCCACACACACACAACCAGCACTACCATCACCACTACTCTACCCTACTTTTCCATATACCCCTATCCGCTAGTCGCCCTACCAGCATCAAAGCTGCCTTGATTTCCACACCCAGTACCTTAGACTCTTCCATCTGCAAGAGGCATAAAACATCATGTGCCCCTGCAACCTGCAGGGGCTCATTAGAATCTATGCCTCTTGCTGACGACAGAGATCACCTCCATTTATATCCTAGAACGGACCAATCCGACAGAACTTGAAGTCTACAAATGGAGTTTCAAGTGAACTTCGTTGCCCTCACGGTGTCCATTTGTCTTCGTTAGTTTCCGTCACTCCTCGATAGTTTTCGATTACAGGTCGCCCGTTGATTGGCTACGCTCCGAGTCGCGACGCAGTTCCTGTTGAGTAAATCAGCAGCAAGCGACCCAGCCGGCAGACGATTGGATAAAAAAAATGCCTGACACCCAGCAAAAAGCAGGCACAGAGTAATTCTACTTGTCAACGTAAATCTTAAATGCCGCTCTGGTCTCTGCAGGAATTTTGAGGCATTGCAATGAGAGGGAAGAAAAATATAGAACATATTGCAGTAAACACCTTTTTGGGGAGGAGCCAAGTTTTGAAGTGATTCCACAGGCGGTTTCTTGGAAATAGTTTTGTGGTAGAGGGAGGGGCTGAATGTTCTCTCTCTCTCTCTCTCTCTCTCTCTCTCTCTCTCTCTCTCTCTCTCTCTCTCTCTCTCTCTCTCTCTCTCTCTCTCTCTCGCTCGGAGTTGCCTGCCCTTGGCAAGGTGGGGACACGAAATTTCTGGCGTCCAGAAATTGCGATATTTTTTTGCTGTCAAACTACGTCAAAATGCCCGTCACCGGACTTCCGTCAGCTGCAGAAGCTGTCCTGCAGTCTGTACTGTCCAGCCATCACACCACGTCATGGAAACTGACCGGGGAAGGGACTAACCTAGTGTTTGTACTACGGCTGTGTTCAGCGGACAGGCCGAACAACACACCGACATTGCACCGACCGGCTACTGGCGACGAAAACCACCGTCACAAGTGCGTAGAGACTTACGGAGGGCACAGGCCAGAAACAAGGTAGGCAGTTTGCATAGCTGCAACGGTTTATTAGACAACACGAACGTGAAAGAAATTGAGGTTCACACGTACAATGACAATTACAATCAAGAATGTGGAAATGACAGTACACTACAGTACACGAGAACCATCACCCAGCCAGACAACACACCGTGTAGTGACCATGCAGCACGTGCAACAACACCGCCGTTAGCTGAGACGCACGAGATCACAGTACACATGGAAACTGGAACACCAACAGAGACAGTGCACGCATGCACCGCTGATGTTGACAATATTAACTGTGCTAGACCTGTAACGGGTGTGTGTGACATAGAAATCAGAGATGCAGAATCACGTGGCTTTGACCCCAAACAAGTGTACACGTTTGTCACCTCTCAGACCGAGTCAACAAAAAAGAAACTACTGGACACATCGAGGAACCAAGGACTAAAGAAGGTAGTCTCCCACTCAAAGAATGGAAAGAACTATTTAGTGGCCAAGAGTGACGATTTTGTAATTATGTACGACATTCGTATCCCAGGGACTGTGTGTTATGACGTCAAGTGTGACCCAGTGACCGGCAGAGTTTTGGAGATGGTGTTTGCTCTTGGTCTTCTGCCAGCTGTCAGTGACAATGAGTATAAACAGGACATTGAACGTATACAGCAAGACTTGCTTACCTTGGCCAGGATTACACAGTACTACCTGGCTAAGGCAAGCAAGTCTTGCTGAACATTAGCATGAACAGGAAATTTTTTGTTCATATTAATCAGCTGTCATTTTATTCTCCCGGACAAGTGACATGACACTTAGGCGATTCAAGGACGCTGTATTCACAGGACCCATCATGTCGCGTATTCATGAACCCAACGAACTGAACTTTAATGACATGGATTCCATGTCATTGCAAACCCCCACCCCTTTCCTAACCCCACCCCAAATCCCCTTTATACCCCCAACCCCTCCCCTGTCATTTTTCTGTTGTTATTGTGATTCTCATCGCTGTATTTTGCTGATGGGCTGATGCCTGAAGCAATAAACCAGTTCGAGTTCTCTCTCTCTCCTCTCTCTCTCTCTCTCATCTCCTCTCTCTCCTCTCCTCTCTCTCTCTCTCTCTCTCTCTCTCTCCTCTCTCTCTCTCTCTCTCTCTCTCTGTCTCTGTGATGTAAATAACCTTCGTCCCATTTCTCTTCTGTCTGTTTTATCAAAGCCACTTGAGAAGCATATTCAAAAGCATCTCCTCCAGTACCTCGAAGAACGGTCCTTGTTAAATAAGTTCCAGTCCGGGTTTAGACCCAAACACTCATGCCACTCAGCATTAGTACGTATGGTTGATTCATGGCTAGGTAACATCAACAATAACAAAATGACTGGCACGGTATTCTTGGCCCTGAAAAAAAGCGTTCGATCTGATAAATCATGAAATCTTGCTGAGGAAACTTAATGTTTATTTCAACAACAACAGCCGGTCAGCCCTTTCATTCTTTCCCCCACCCGGGTCTGCCCTGGGGGACTTGGGTGGGGTTAGGTATTTTTTAGTTCCCAGGGTCACCCTGGTCAGCCCCACAGGGTGGGTTTTTCTCTCTCTATTCTGGGGCATGTGTTTCTGTCTACCCTTTGTCCATTCACCTGTATTTGCCTTTTTAAAACTCTCCCTACTGTCTGCACTGCCTGTAGCTCTTGATATTGGATGTGTGTTGCTAAATGGTCTTAGCTTTATTTAGGCCCCATGTGTTAGGTTTATTTAACGTATTTGACCGGCTGGCGACATACATTCAATGTTCTGTTTATTTTATTTATTTATTTATTTTTTTTCACAAGCAGTGCAGGCACGTCCTGAGAAAGCCTTGTTGCTGTCGGGACGTTAAGCAATGTACAATCAATCAATCAAAACCTTTCATTCTTTAACTCTTACCTTTCTGCGAGAACACAAGCTGTCTATGTAAATGGTAACT
This sequence comes from Semisulcospira habei, assembly GCA_036245525.1. NCBI lineage: Eukaryota > Metazoa > Mollusca > Gastropoda > Semisulcospiridae > Semisulcospira > Semisulcospira habei. Next base: position 176,291,715 of record BTPG01000004.1, read on the forward strand.
ATTCCACAGAGGGTAAGGTAGAGCTTGGTGTTTCTCAGGGTTCGGTTCTGGGTCCATTGTTATTCTGTATCTTTATTAATGATTTACCACTACACATCACATGTGCTAGTGCTGAGTGTGACATGTTTGCTGACGATTCGACGCTACATGCATCCGGTAAAACTGTAGCTGACATAACCAACAGCCTCCAGCAGAGCCTACAAGAAGTCTCTGAATGGTGCAGTAGAAATAGAATGATAGTCAATCCAACTAAAACAAAAAGCATGTTAGTCACAACACGTCAGAAACATCAGCTGCAACCCGCGCCTCTAAACCTCTCATTTGAAGCTGTCCCCATAGAGCAAGTACAGCAGCACCGTTTACTAGGGGTAGTTGTAGATAAACAACTTAGTTGGCAAACTCGCCTCATACACATCGGAAAGACAATTTCAAAGAAATTATTTTTACTGTCTAAACTGAAAGCGGTCATTAATCTGAACACGCGTAAACTATTTTTCAATGGATACATCAAGCCCCACATTGATTATGCCTCAACAGTTTGGGATGGCTGCAGCGAGGTCCAGTCAAATAAATTCGCTATACAGAAGAGGAGCCAAACTCATTATTCCTAGCTCGACTCTACCCACTGAGGCGAGGCTCGAGGCAGCTGGACTCCTTCCTCTTGACAAACGCTTAGTATTTAACAAGTGCGTACTAGTGCACAAAGCTCTTAACGGTAAGGCCCCCGGCTACTTATCGGAACTCTTCACTTTTACTGAGAAGAGATACAGCACCTCTCGGAGCAACCTGAGCATAAAACGGACCCGCATTGATTTGTATAAATCCAGTTTTTCATACTCAGGTGGTTTCCTGTAAATTCTATTCCTCTGCATCTACAACAAGTTAATTCCCTAGCTGCGTTTAAAGCCAAACTGTACAAGCACTTATCCAAGGCAACGTAAATTTAATTATCTCGTTTTAATTTCTTTTTATGCAACTATTATTTTTTTATCATACCATTTGCGCTCACGTGCCGTTTGTGGGGGTGCTTCCCGTGTAGACCTGGTCAGGGGATGCAAACGATGTGCTTAGCATGTCATTCGAGTGAAAGTATACTTGTGGCGTGCCCCCGGTTGGGAGTGTCTGGGGAGGGCTCCCGCAAAGGGATATTATGACACGTGCAAACATCTTCGTATGGGTACCTATGTGTTTTGTTAAATCATTGTTGCAGTTTGTAGTGTTGTAATTCGCATTACTTTCGATGTTGTTTGTGAGTGTAATGTAGCTTTGCCTGTTATTATATGTCAGTAGATGTAGCAAGGACAGATTGGAAGAAAGGCCTGTGCGCCTAATATCTCAATCCTTGATAAATAAAGTTTCAGTCAGTCCTGAGTCAGTCTCTCTCTCTGTACTGCATCTTTACACACAAAAAAAAATCGTCAGTCCAGTTGACAAGCAATTTATTTTTTCACCCTCCTGTTAACCCAGCACACCCTGCGGCTGATTTTTGTTTGTTTGTTTGTTTTTATTTGCCTATTTAGTTAATTGTCCTATGAATGCTCATTATAGATGAGGAGATAGCTCGCCAACCATTTTACAAATTTTCTTACAAATTATGTGTACTTGTTGTGAATCTTGCTGAAACTTATTTTAGGAGTGGACAGAAAAAGTCCCGGAGGCATCCTCTCTGAGACAGTTTGTTGTTTTGTTAAAAAGAGAGCAAAACTTCACTTCAATCCTGTAATAGAGCAAAACCAAATTTCAGTGATTTTCAGATGGACATGCAGCCAGTCAAAACCAAAATACCTTGAATGATCGTTGTTTCACTAAGTAATACCACAAGTCTTGTCTGTCGTGACACTCTGTCTTTGCATCGATTTCATCAAATTTATTTTGATGAGGTGTTTCGGTGCACGTGCCCTGAGTGGCGTCACTTGCGGGAGCGCGTGGTCATTGCACGCGCGCGCTGACAGACAGTCGCGAGGCACGCGCACCGGACTGAGACTCGGAACTGACGTGGAAAGTGCTTGCAGCGAAAATTACATTTTATCAAGAGGCGTAGATCCTCATGCGCCTCGGCAGATCGCGGAGGCTCGTAAGGTTTTACGCCTCTTGCGGCTGCGTGTGGGAGGTTTTTATGAGGATCTAAAACTCTTGCTGACCTCCGGTTACGGCGAGGTGGTCATTGGCCGTTCTTTCGGTGATGAGTGTACTCTGTTGAGCGCCGCGGTGTAGGCTAGCTGTGCAAATTGTGCGTGACGAGTTTAGGGTTGTCTTGCGAGTTTAACCCATTTTACCCCCGAGTCCCTACAGCAGGAGATGGATTGACCATGCTAATTCAAGGGCAGTGCCAGATTAGCTAGGCGCCTGAAGGGAGATGGATTGACCACGATAATTCAAGGGTAGTGCCAGATTAGCTTGGCGCCTGAAGGCGCCAAGCTAATCTGGCACTACCCTTGAATTATCATGATCAATCCATCTACTGCAACTTGTACGTAGTCATTAGGCAACACATTCATAATTTGAGATATGGGTCCTTGGGGGTAAAAGGGTGAAAGTTGGATCCATGTCTAATCTTTTTATTTTTCAGTTTTCTCATTTTATGTCATAACTGTGACTAAGAATAACAGCAAGCATTGTTTTACAAATTCAACTGACATTTTGCAGATGAGTTAGACAACACTGATGAGGTAACACTCCGACGAGCAAAAAGAAATCCGACATTTTTGTGAATCATCGGAAATGATTCCAAAAATGTCGCATTTCTTTTGCTCGTCAGTATACAAGTATTATTATTGGCTGGAAGTAAAATCCATCAGTACAGTGATGTCCCTCATTTAACCCCTTAAACTGCCAGGGGCAAGATGAACGTTTAGCCAGCTGCAAGAGACGTAAACCCGCATGAGCCCACGCAGTTGCGGGTCCTGATGAGGATTTATGTCTCGTGTTAGTCTTGTGTTGTTTATGCCTGTTTCTGGTCAGTCCCAGCCGGTACATTGTTTTCTTCAGGCGCTAAGCGTGCAGTCATTTCGCACACGCAAAGTCGTAAGTAAATAAATAAATAAATCAGCGCATTAAATAGGCGCCTTATCCCAATTGAATATCGGCTCAAAGCGCCGCCGCGAACTGAACCCAACAAGCACGCTCTCGTGAATCACGCGCATTCATTCACACACTGCACATAAACACAGAAAATTCACGTGGTGCTAAGGCAAGCTCAAGCGAGCTTCTGAATTTTTTGGAAATTCAAATCGTTTTATATTTGAAATTTGGTAAGTGCGCTGAAATTGCTACAATAGTCGTGGAGGAGGAAGAGCCGGAGTACCCGGAGAAAGAACCCCCGACGCTCCGCCCGAATTAACGGTGACACTTACTAGAGGAGAAAAGTCCGACGCCGGAACCGGGTATCGAACCTCGCACCTCTAGCATTGGTGGCAGGCGCTTTTACCGCTGCGCCGCGGACCGCCCGTAGTCATTGTTTGTTTGTTTGTTTGTTTGTTTGTTTGTTTGAGGGACTGCGGTGGATACTTGGCCAGCGTGCAGCATGTGCGAGTGGATGTGAATGCCGGCGGCTATACGTGTATACAGGACCTTTAACCCTCTGGGTGTCGGTAGCGGTTTCAGTCGCGATGGTTCCTGCAGGCCGCTCGAAGCTGATAGGCACAAGCCTTATTTCGCTGCTGGAGTGCAAAAACGGAAAAAGATGATAAATATGACTAGACTCCACCCAGCAAGAGGCATAGATCCTCATGAGGCTCTGCAGCTGCAGAGGCTCATGAGGACCTATGCCTCTTGCAGACGGAGATGTCAGCTGGACTTTCGAAACTGACATGCACGCGAGCAATGACAGGCAGGCAACTAAAATGAGGCGGTGCCGCTGATATGAAATGGAGGTTGGGGGCCGTGGGCGTGGGGGGAGCGGGAGGGGTGTTGGGGGAAAAGGGGGGTGGAGGAGGGCGAGGATGAGAAGAGAGTGGCGAAGGGGGGGGGGTGGGGGGTTGCAACAGTATTTTCTATCTGCAAGATTCATAGACCTCATAAGTCTCTGCTTAAACCTATCATCGCCAACACCCTACAGCAGGAGATTGAATGACCAGGCGCCAAGCTAATATGGCACTACCCTTGAATTATCATGGTCAATGCACAGTCCTGCAAGTGGTCCATAATCGTTAAGTAACGCTTCCAAAAGTCACCCATGACGCTTAAAGAGTTAAAGGGCGTTCCGCAAGAAATGATTCGTGTTCGAAAATTCTAAGTTATTTGTTTGTTTTGAAATGTGCATAATAATTATTATATTCATCAACCGCACTGCCGAGGATATCTGAACGCGATTCAGCAGTAAGAGACCTAGATCCTGATGAGCCCCCGGCAACTGCGAGGGCTCATGAGGATCTGTGCCTCTTGCTGGAGACCAGTTTGTGTTCGCTGGTCGCTGAGTGAACACAGATTTCAGAAACAAAAATATGCGTGCAATTAACTCATTCGCGGAAAGCTGCATCCGGATGCGCGGCTTATGCCGCGCATCCGGATGCGGCTTGCCGCGAATGAGTTAAAGCCCTGCCCCCCTACTGCCCCTTTGCGCTCAATCTGCGTGCGGCCGTGCGCCTGCGTGACAGTGTGTGCACACATAATTATCATGTTACGTAGTTTCTTCTTTTGGTTATACCTCCATACTTTCTTTATTATTTTTTTTTACTTGGCATTTATATGGCGCATTTCTCATATTTATAATATAACTCAATGCGCAGAATGTAGCCGCGAACTGAACCCAACAAGCACGCTCGCGCGAATCACGCGCATTCACCTCAGACACTGTAGGTAAACACAGAACATTCACGTGGTGCCGAAGGGCAAGCTCAAGCGAGATACTGAAGTTGTTTTTGGAAATTCAAATCGTTTGTATTTGAAATTTGATTAAGTTGGCTGAAACTGACACCAAACTGGAGGGGGAGGAAGAGCCGGAGTACCCGGAGCATATCTCAGTGTTTATGATATGGCTTTATTCTTGGCTTAAAATCGAATTTATATCTATGTTCCTCACACGAACGGAACCTGACACGGAGGAGGGAGAAAGAATTATTGGACAGTTGGGTGAATCAGTGGTGAGGGGGCAGGGGTGAGGGAGGAGGACGGAGTAGATTGAAGCGTGGAGGGGGAGAGCGATGAGGAATGGAAACGGCCGAGTGAGGTTTGATGGGGCAGGGATCTAATCGGAAGGTTACATCAGTACGTTCCTAGTCTCTCAGCCAACCCCTTGCCTTCTGCAAGAGGCACAGATTCTCATGAGCCCCTGCGGATGCAGGGGTTCATGAGAACGTTTGCCTCTTGTTGAAAAATCCTCCTCCCCTTACATCTTCATTTGCAGCAGACGATCGGGCATAAATCTGCGACGGGGTTCGAAAGGGGAAGCAATCAAATGGAGCCAAGCCAGAGTTGCCGCGCATTCTGATCATACAAGTGGATGTCCGAATGATAAGACGTCGCGATTCGGACATTGTAATTACCTTTCAAAGCTAACATTTGATCAGAATTGAAATATTAGGGGCAGACATTTTTGGTCTACAGAGGCAAGCTTCACTGCATGAACTGATTCCATAACTGACAGTGCGGCATGGCATGCAAGCTGTATCAGTGGTAGTACCGTATTGAGCGGATGGCGCCTTGATACTGACCGTGAATGTTGGGAACCTAGGAAAACTCAGGCAAGACAGGAGATCGCTGAATACTTCCGGCTGCCGTTGTGTCCATCTTTGTGAAAAGCGAAATTTTCAATGTAGAACACAAGAACAGACATTCACCATATACCGGCAGATTGCTTGGTTCGTTGTACATTACTTAACTCATTCTGCGCGCGACACACCACAGAGACTGATATGGCTCGACCATGATAGTTCAAAGGTGGTGGCAGAATAGTTTCAGTGGCGCCTATGGGCGCCAAGCTATTCTGCCACCACCCTTTAAGTATCATGGTCGATCTGTCTCCTGAACTGTAATGCAGTCCTCAATGGATAACTAAAACGATTGGTATTTCGTACCTCGGGCACAATGAGTTAACGTCCCGACAGGAGCAAGACTTTTCTCAGGACGTGCCTGCGCTGCTTGAAATCGGAGGGAAAAAAAACAAAAAAAAAAAACCCCAACTAAACAGAATATTGAATTGTGTGAGTGCACAGAGTGCACAAGCTGTCCAATATGCTAAATAAATGCCCAAGACATGCTAGGGACGCTGCACCTTCATTGTAGGGTTTTTTAAAAAAAAAAAAAAAAGAGCATTACAATTACAAACTGTTACAGGGAAATGATACATAAGAATGCATTAACCGCAAACACATAACTTATCATCTCTTACTAGGTGCAGCAAAACTTTGTACGCATACAACCAGCTTTAACTCATTCTCGCGGCCAGCCGCTCCGGAGGCGCGGCATAAGCCGCGCATCCGGATGCGGCTGGCCGCGAATGAGTTAAGCTGTGATTTTTTAAATATTGTGACCTTCGTAGTTTTGTTTGTTTGTTTGTTGTTGTTGTTGTTTGTCAGGTTGTTTTTTTTTTTTGTGTGTGTTTGTTTGGTTTTTTTTTTTTTTTTTTTTTTTTTTTTTTTTTTTTTGGGGGGGGGGGGGGGTGTATTTAAAATTGAAGATCGCTGTATGCAGAATACCCTGCTTTGTACTTTAACCCCTTATGTCACCACTCGGCGGCGGAAAAGATGCGTCACAGAGCAACTGAGTACGCCTTATCTTTTTGAGCCGAACGGTATCTTCAGTAGCACTGCAGGGGTTATATTTTCGACATCAGGAAGTTTTACGACGAGGTATCATTGTGACCGCTTTCAGTTGGTTTTCTCAGTTGTTTGGGCAAAATTATGCGGTATCGTCCAGGACCGCTCTGATAATGATTCCCCTTCGGGCGCCTGTGCTGGTCCCCACAAATGGCGCCATGGCGGCAGAGATGCCGATAAAAACAGGGAATGGTAAAAGTCAGAACCCGAAGTGAGGGAACAGTGACGGATTGGGGACCCGTGTTACAGAGTGCACAAGCGATGCAGAAGTTACAGACTAAGAGGCGAGAGGTGTCAGTTAGTGTTGAGGGCGGGGGCCGGGGAAAGCAGGAGAGGGAGGGGGGTGACGAGGTGACGAGGGTAAAGAGGGGGTGGGGAGGGACGCAGAGCGGGGGGGGATAGAAAACCGAGATCGACAGTGGGTTGCATGTAGCGTGCTTAAATATAGTGTGTTAAGCTCGCTGACTTAAGGTCTTTCTTGCTTAGTAAAGCTCTTGCTTAGTGCGCGAGTGTTTTCTGTTGCATGGAGCGACTTAGCGACGTGCGTAGCTCCGAACGAGTTCTTAGCGAGCGGGGATAGGTTATTTATAGGATATGGTGGGGTTCTCCCCTACGTCATCATAGATTGTAGAAATCGGCCAATAAAAACGCACGGTTTTCGCTTCTTCTGACCTAACGGAAACGAAGTAGACAAAACGCCGGTGAAATGGCGGCGATGGAAAACAAGAAGTGAAGAGAGAAAGAATAGCAAATTTTTCGTTCAGGCAACCCTGCTTATCAGTCTAATGTAGACGTACATTAGTTAAGGAGTACCGTGTAGTAGGCTCCCATAGTATGAGGATCTATGTTTCTCTGACAACGGCTGGTGTTGGGTTATACCCATCGGTATGCAGGGTCAGTTGAAATCAGTTATGCAGACTCCTCACCGATAATTCCCAGATGTCCGTGAGACGAGGCTGGGCGGTGGGGGTTCGTGCGTTCCCACGTACCTTTCGTGTTCTTCCTTCTCTATCCTAGATGGAAGGCTGTTTCTGCCACAAGGTTTAAGAGAGTGAATTCACATTTCCGTTCTCGCGTTAACACGGCAGCTAAGAACTCTTCCTCAGCTAAGCACGCCGCTACGCACGGGGGGGGGGGGGGGGGGGGGGACCGTCCTTAGAATTAAGCACGCCACTAAGCTCGCTCCAGCAGATAAGCACGCTCATGCAACGCACATTTTCAGCTAAGCTTGTGAACTTAGCGCTAAGCAAGAAATTTGCGCGCTAAGCAAGCATATGCAACCCACCCCACTGGTCCGCCATCTTGTGCTTAAGTCTTTGGCTTAGTCGTTGGCTGGTTGGTTGCGGGTTGGTCTGTCGGTCGGTTAGTCCTAGTTGACGATAATTTATGTAGACGACGAAAATTAAATGGGGAGGGATGGTTATTTGGAGGGTGGGGTGGGGTGGGCAGTTGCTCAAAGTGATGACGGCAGTGGAAGGCAGCATCCTTCATTCCCTCAACACTTCCCCCAGCGAACACCACACATCTGCAAGAGGCATAGATCCTCATGAGCCCCCGCGCATGCGGGGGCCCATGAGGATCTATGCCTCTTGCTGCCCCAGTTTCACCTGTTCCTGCAGCCATTGGCCTAGACCGGCGATGGACCGACCCCGTGCTGCTGCAGTTAGTTTTAGTTGACCGTGGCACGTAAATACAGCAACGCCGCCCGGCTCAACTGATCAATGTAGGTGGCTTCCAAAAATGTCAAGTTATCCCGATGTGTTAGAATGTCGGAAACTAGGCAACGTGTCTTTAGAATTAGTAATGTATGACATGTTATCCCGTGTCAATGCTCGCAGACTGTGTTTTTGACATCACTCCTTGTTAGTCCAGCCCCCAGTTGCAGGAAACGTTTCCATGCCAGTAACGGCCAACCCGGCAACTGCCCCTCCGTCTGCTTACAGCGAACTAGATTCAGTTGTTTGCGTGGGGCTAAAACAGCTCAAAATAAAGCCGTTTGTGTTTTCGATGATTCCAAAAATGGCGCATTTGTTCCTTTTGCTCCTCAGTATATAAATATGGTTGAAAGCCAGCAGCTGTGTCAGTGTGTGCTGACCGCAATGTTATCCATCATATCGGGCGCAGCGGTAAAAGCGCCTGCCACCAATGCAAGAGGTGCAAGGTTCGATACCCGGTTTCGGCGTCGGACTTTTCTCCTCCAGTAAGTGTCACCATTAATTCGGGCGGACCGTCGGGGGTTCTTTCTCCGGGTACTCCGGCTCTTTCCTCCCCCACTAAGTTGGTATTAATTTCAGTCCACTTCAGTAGTAATCAAATTTCGAAAATATAAAAAAAACGATTTAAATTTCCAAAAATTTTCAGTAGCTCGCCTGAGCTTGCCCTTAGCACCACGTTAATGTTCTGTGTTTATGTACAGTGTGTAAGGGAATGCGCGTGATTCACGTGAGCGTGCTTGATGGGTTCAGTTCGCGGCTATGTCCTGCGCACTGAGTTATATTATTATATGAGAAATGCTCCATATAAATACTATGTATTATTATTATTATTATTATTATTATTATTATTATTATTATTATTATTATTATTATTATAGTGCCGCACGTTGGGTGCAAAAAAATAGAGGAAACTTACGAACTTGACCTTTCTGATTAGCATTTTGAGCCAGCTAGGGGTCACGCACTGACCTCACTCGGCTCTGACGAATTGAAATACCGTCACCGGTCCAATAATTGCGCGTGGACATCTTTATAATTACACTATCCCCCAGCGGCGTCTCAGACTGAAAAGGAGCGCTGCGGCATGGGGGAGGTGGGGGGAGGGAGAGGGGGGTGGAGGTCCAGACGTGACCAGCTACAGAAGCATAGATCCTCGTGAGCCCATGCAAATGACTTTTACCCATATTATACTGAGGCTAAAAATCGTCAAATTTGAATAAGGATATAGACCAATGGCTTTAGTTCAAGGGTAGTGCCAGAATAGCTTGGCGCCTAGAGGCGCCAAGCTATTCTGGCACTACTCTTGAACTATTTTAGTCAAACTTATTTCACACACTGGTGTATTCCGAATGATAAGGGTTAACAGATGAGGGCATCCGGCTTAAAGTCTCGTCTGGTGTCAGCTTGCATTCTGGCTGTCAGAGTAAAACAGCAGCGACGCTGTGTTGTGTCTGTATCTGAAGGGACACTTTTAGCAACCGAAGCTTTAAAACCTGAAGTAAATAGTTTACGATATCTTTTACACGAATAAAGACGGCAGTTCTGTCGGGCAGAACATGGTCACGCTTGGCTATAGCACTCTACAAGACTGATAGCAATCGACGCTGATAGTTCAAGGTGGTGCCAGAACAGCTTGCGTCAGTACTGACACTGGAACTATTATTGTCTGTCTCCTGAACTGTAAAGTGGACCTCCGCGGACCAATTCAACCTTTGCAGATTTTGACTTCGGTGTGTAAAAAACAAAATTTAAAAAAAAAAAAAAAAAAAAAAAAAAAAAAAAAACTACTTGAAAACTGGGTTTGTGAACATGAACAGAACTAGCGGACATGACTCTGTGGGCGGCAGTACTGAACAGTCACTTGGAGTTTACGCCGCTGCAGCTACACTGTGAACAGCGAGGGGTCACGCACGGTCCTTTTCAGCGTGACGGATCAGTTGAAGTACCGTCCCTACTCTAATACACGCGCATGGGCCCGTCCGCTTTTCTCCAGGACTCGGAGAAGTGGCCAGTGAGCGAAAGATATGGGGTCCGACGTCGGCCGTGGCTGACACGCCGACGACGGTATGATGTTCGTTAACCCCTTCAGCGCCGAGGGAAAATGCAACACAATGCAACTGCAAGAGACATAGACCCTCATGAGCCCCCACAGTCGTGGGGGCTCATGAGGATCTGTGTCTCTTGCTGAGACCAGTTTGTATCCACGTTAAATAAAATTGTGTTGTAGTTGTATTTTCTAAGCGTGTTTCTTTCTCCGTTGGGTTCTTCTCATGGATGATCTGTGGCTTTTAGTGGTTCAATGAACTTGACAAGGATTTCAGAAACAGCAATTGACCTACAGCGGCAGGGAAGGGGTCTTAAATGGCGGGTGTCACAGTTTGCCTTTCAATGCGTCTCTTGAGAGAGAACCTATCTGTTAGGACCACTTTTTGGGTCAGACAGGCTTGCTCAAAGCAGGTTCTGCTGTTTATGATTGGTAGGGGGAGAGGGAGCCTGGGAGGTGGAGGTGGAGGTGGTGGTTTCAGATAATATGGTTATAGCTTTGTGACCAACGTGTACTTTTGGTTAATTGGTTGGTGCGGAGAAAATCTGAACATCACCCAGCTGCACGAGGCATAGATCTTCATGAGTATGTCCCAGCAACATGGATCCAAAGTGGTGTCAGCAAGAGGCATAGCTCCTCATGAGCCCCCGCTAACCAGAATCTGTTTTTGTTTGTTTCCAAAGAGAAAGAAACATGAAAAAAAAAAAGTGTTGAAACACTACTTCGCTACTATCTGAAGCCTATTCTATCCTCTTACGATGGCGGCTGACGCGCCGATGCTGCTTTGGCAACGCAGGCAGCTCCCCGAGCCCTATAGAACAAGTCGCTCTTTTTTCCTTTTCCCCTGGACTGCCAGCCCAGCTACCAGGGACAGTAATTCAAACCCACAACCCCGCTGCTCCCTTTTGCGCTTTTTACTAACACACTATTTTGTCTTGAAAATGTGACTGCCCATTCGGCACAAACATCTTCTGTACACAAACACTGCAATCTAAAATCCCCCTTTGTACAGTGACTCAAGCTATCCTCAAAATCAGTGACATCGCCTCACAATTACTTCCCCTGGCCGCGCTGACTGCATCAACTGCTCTCCCTTGTTCTTCCAGTAACAACTACTCCCACATCAAGGGACGTAAGCGATGGTGGTATTATCTGCACCTGACATGCACTCTTTTGTCTGGCGGAGTGATTTGTCTCGCAGGAGGGGGGTTTGGGCGCGTTTAGGAAGACTGAATTCGGCGTCCAACTTCACAGATCTCTGCAAAAGGCATAGATCACCAAATGCCCCCGCATCCTGCGGGGGCACATGAGGATCAATGCCTCGTGCTAGCACAACTTACATCTGTGTTTCTTGACTGTACGAAACTCTCATGTTCAGCCTATGCCTTTGTGTTAGGGCTTGCACTTGGGAGACCTCGATTCCTCTGTGAGTGTCGTTCGATAAAGAGTTGTGTCATGTGCAGACGTACGCAGTTCCCTCTCGGTAATAGTTCTAGACTATTTTCAGTTTACCACATCGATTTTTGGAGTGCCAGCATCATTACTGTACGTGCCAGTGTCTGCGAAGTTACGGTAGATGGAATGACCGAGATGCGCCCTCCGCCGGCGTGAATGAGTGTATTCAAGTTCGTGTGACCATCATTAGACAGAACGTTAACATTTACCCCCCACGCCCTACAGCAAAAGATGGATTGACAAGGCGCCAAGCTAATCTGGCACTACCCATGAATTATCATGGTCAATGAATCCATCTCCTGCAACTGGTACATAATCATTAGTTCAGTAACACCTTCAAAAATTGAGAAATGCGGCTGTGAAGTTAAATAGGTTACGATCTCACTGATCTAACTGCCTATGAACACTTATCTTGGCTGCATGATTCCACTGCTTTTTAACCCTTTCGCTGTCGATAATAACTACCGACAGCCAAAGGGTTAACACACTCGAGACTTGTCACATACGGATGGCTACGCGGCTTTTTGACCACGCATCCTAACGCGGGCAGATCGCGCGACTGAGTCATTGAATAAACAATACAAGCTATGAAGCGATACTTATCAAATTTGTCTTCCAGAGTGTAGGTTTCTACGTATCAAAACAAGACAGCACTTCACGCCGCTCCGCCTCCGACCCTCTCCGCCTCCACAACCCCCGCACCAAACTCAGCACTTTCGGCCCCCGCTCCTTCTCCGTCTACCGTCCATCCACCTGGAACACTCTCCCACTCTCTCTCCGTCAGAACTTGAACACACTCTCTCTTTCCTCCTCCTTCCAGTCCGCCCTCAAAACTCACCTATTTAAACAGTTCTAGCACTATAACATCACCACACTCCCCACCCCAAGCTGACTATCGTAATGTCGTAATTTGTCAGTGGTACGTGAGTCATTGTCAAAAGCGTGCGCATGTGTGCGCGAGTTGTGAGTGCGCGCTTAGTGTTATAATTATTATAAGATAAGCGCATTATAAATACCGTAATAATAATAATTATTATTATTATTATTTCACTTTGGTCCACACAAAAAAAAAAAAAAAAAAAAAAAAAAAAAATTAGCGCCTTCTCTGCCACGGTACGTACATTTTGTTTCCGAAATCTTTGAGCCTTCAACGACCGAAAGCCACAACCGTTCAAGGAACATAAATACAACTGAGTTGGTCTCAGCAAGAGGCATAGATCCTCATAAGAACCTCCGCAACTGCGGGGGCTCGTGAGGATCTGTGTTTCTTGCCATCGCCGGGTTGTATTAAGTTTTTCTCGCACTGAAGGTGTTAAAAGCTCAATGTCGGCTACAAACGGCTGACACAACGGGGATATCAATGTTGTCCTTTCTTCACTGGTTAATCTTGCATTGATCAGTGTCAGCTGGTTGACAGGTCAGTTGGTTCCCTCGTTCAACCGCTGTGAGATGGCCTTAGTCGCCTGCTCGGCGCTAAACCCAACTAACTAAACTAAACTCGTTCGTTCGATCTTTCGTCATTGGTCAGTTTTAGATAATCTCTCTCTCTCTCTCTCTCTCTCTCCTCTCTCTCTCTCTCTCTCTCTCTCTCTCTCTCAGGCTCGCTCGCGTGATAGACCCACTTCGACGATAACCAACTGTATACACGCGAATTAATTATTCAGAACCGACCACCCATAAGGGCTGTAGTTATAGCGATGATCAAATGCATTGTACGCCAACGAGGACTGAAATGTCCCCCAGTTGTGCAGACGACCCAGCTAAACCCCGGCCAGCAAAAGGCATAGATTCTCATAAGCACCTGCATCCGCAGGGGCTCATGAGAATCTATGCCTCTTGCAGCATACACAAGTAAAGTTTGACCTCACGCGAACTATACCTGACTTAAGTTGAGGAAGACAGAGGCCGCCAGCAAGAAGCACAGATTGTCATGTGCCCCTGCCTCATCAGGGTCCGTTTTATTTATGCTTTTTGTAGATGGAAACATAAAGGTTAGATTATGTCAGTGGGGTTCATCTTGTCCTGGGCACGACCCATCCGCCACGCTTCGGTGACGATGTCATGTGTTCATAAAGTGGAACCTTAGCTTGCAACCACTTTTTTTTTTTTTTTTTTTTTTTTTTTTTTTTTTTAGTAAGGAAAAGAAGTCTTAAAAGACAGGTTCTGTCTCAAGGGAAGTCTCAAAGGGCAAAAACTGTCACCTGTCATTAAAGACCATAATTTAGGTGGCTACAGCCATAGCCACAGCCACAGTCACAGCTACAGCCACAGTCACAGCCACAGCCACAGTCACAGCTACAGCCACAGTCACAGCTACAGCCACCTAAATGATGGTCTTTAATGACAGGTGATCTCTCCAAAAGGTGGTAGCTCGAAACAGGTTCTGCTGTATACAACCGCTAAAAAGAGTTTTCTATGACAAGCCTAAATGACATTCTTAAACAGGGAAGTGAAAGTGTGTTTACAACCAACTTCTTCACCGACCTGCCCTCGACTCTATCGAAGTGTCTGGCATCAATAGCTGCGGAAGTGTCCTATAGCGTTGCCGCTGCCAACGCTATACGACACGTTCGCAGCTCCTTGAATGAATTAAAATGAAGCAGTTTGTTTGTTTGTTTGTTTGTTTGTTTGTTGTCAGTGTTTTTAGTTTGTTTGTGGTCAGTGTTTGTTTGTGGCCAATCGTGTTTATTTGTTTGTTGGTTTGTTCGTTCGTTTGTTGGTTTTGTTTGTTTGTTTGTATCTTAGTTTATTTGTTTTGTTACTTTTCTCGCTCAGTTGTTCTCTGTTCCTTCCCTCGCTCGTTATTCGTACATGCTTTCATTTGATTCTTTTGTGTTGTTGTTATTGTTGTTTAAAGTGTCTACGTTCATACATTCCCATTGTAACGCTTTTGTTCTTACTGTTTTGCAGGTAGGTACATGCAGTCACAAACTAATCAGTTTTGCTGTTTCCTAAAAGCGCGGGACACGTTTGGCTGCTCGTTCTGGCACTCACACATGGCTTTCACTTGAGTATTGTTAAACCTCTTTATTTGTCAATAATTTTTCAGCCTATCCCGTATATATCTTCGCATTTGTTTGGTTGATTTCTTAGTTGGTTGGCTGAAATATGGGTCACAATAACGTAGCATTAACCCCGTTATTGATAACGCGTCTTTTCCGCCGAACCGGCCCGGGTATCTCAGTAGCAGATAAGGGGTTACTTTTCATATACTTGTTCTTCAGTGAATATTTTCTGCTGCATCAAAGCGCACGGTAATTCCTTTCAATGTTAGGTACGAAAGCAACTGGGTGGATGTTATTTTTTTGTCAACAGATTCATTGTAATAGGACATTCACAGATTATATGTTTAACAGATATGGGGCTTAAGCACTCGCATTTGATGTCTTTTGCAAATTTTGTTATCCAAGAATTTAGTCTTAACTTGTATATCAATGAAGCTGTTTTTCTTGAACAAGGAAGAACATGATAAGTATATTTCATATCATCTTTGTGAAAAAAAGCTGCTTAGCACAGAGTACAGTTCCTGTAGAGATAATTGCATATTATTACAAACTGCTGAGTTTTCTCTATTTATAGCTCCCTTTTTTGCTTGTCTGTCACAAATTTCATTCCAATAAATTCCGCAGTGTGAGGGTATCCAAACAAAATCGATCCCTATTCCTTTGGACATAATGCAGCTCAGAATATGTTTTATTTCATATATTAAGTCTTTTCTAGTGTTACAATCCCACCTTTTTAGACCATATAGGACAGATTTAGAATCGACACAAATCAAAATGTTAAATATATCATAAGGTAGAAGTTGAATAAAATTTAGTGCCATGAGAATCGCATACAGTTCAGACGTAAATATAGAAAATCCTTTACCGAGATAAAGAGATTTCTTCACTTTGAGATCTGGAATAACAAAGCCTGCACCACAGTCTGAAGAATCTAAGACAGACCCAATCTTGATAATTTTCAAATGTTTAAAATATGTTGTCTGTAATTTTTCTTTCCCTAAATTTGCTAAAATGTTCACATCCTCATCTTTTTTTTCAAATCTGTGTAATCTATATCGAAAGTAGCATTAAGATGTTCCCACGGAGGTATAGTAGGTATTACTGGTAAAACGGGAATAGACTTGATATCGATATTTCAGTTTTCTATAGCATCTTTGACATAGTTACGTATAGGTAAAAGATACGGGATTGTTTGCGCTCTCTTCGGGAAATCTACATCTGCGTCTAAATATATGTCTTCTCGTACTGAATTTTTGACGGACAGGCTTCGGACAATGTATTTTGCAGTTGCTAATTTACGTTGGTCAGATAAAGACAGAATACCTGCTTCTTTGTAGGTTTTTACAGTATTAGTATGAACTGGCACTCCAATGGCTAATTTAACTGCTTTACTATCAATGCTTTGCAGCTTCTGGAGAAGTGTAGTTGGAGCAGTAACGTAGACTTCCTGACCATAGATAAGTGTTGATCGAACTAAAGATGTACCAAGGTGTAAAACAGTTTTAATGTCCTGACTCCATGGTTGTGAGTTTATAATTTTTAACAAGTTAAGTCTTTTTCTTGCCTTATTTAATATGGCTTCAATATGAATTCTCCAAGATAATTTTGATGTAAAACGTACGCCTAAAAACTGTACACACTGTTGGTAGTTTAAAGGCGTCCCGTTTAGGGATAATTTAGGCAATGTTTTAGCACTTTCCCCATTATTGAAAAGCATTTGACATGTTTTTTTCCCCAGATAGTTCTAGACCATTTTCTTTCATATAGTTTGATAATTTGTCCAATTCAATCTGATAATTTTTTTTAACGTAATCTACGATTCTTTTTGGGGTACGTTTTCTGAGATTAGTGTTTATCCATATAACAATATAATCTGCATATTGTACTACAGTTTTGTCCTGTGAGAGCGATTTGGGGAGGTCGTAAATTAACACAGTGAATAAAAAGGGTGAAATTATTGATCCCTGCAGAATACCCATATCTATTTTCTTAAAGGTTGAATAACTTTTACCAACTTTGGTGCAGACAAATCATTCAGATAAAAAGCTTTTAATGTACTCATACATAAACCCGGTTATGCCAATCTGTTTTATTTTGTATAATAATCTAGCATGCCAAACACTATCATAAGCCTTTTTTACATAAAAAAAAGGTTGCTAATATACTTTTTCTTCTAGAAAATTGTTTTTTAATGTTATTTGTGAGTTTAACTAAATGGTCTGTCGTACATCTACCTTTCCGAAAACCAGCTTGATGAACTGGAATTTTATCCTGTTTATCACAGTAATGAAATAACCGATTTAAAATAATCTTTTCCATTACTTTGCAAGCTTGTGATGTTAGCGCAATAGGTCTATAACTACTAATCAATGTACGTACGTGTTTTGCCCGATTTGAGTACTGGAACTACTACTGACTGCGTCCAGATAGTAGGAAGAGATCCATTAAACCAACATTTTTGGTAAAATTTATGTAGTAGTTTTTTCAACGACTCAGGTAAATGAGAAAGTAGTTTGTAAGAAATTCCATCTATACCCACTGCACTAGATGTATTTGCAAACGACTGTAAAACATCTAGGAGTTCATTATATTAAATTGGAGCATTGATATCCTGAGAATGATTAGAAACTGGATCTTGATAATCTGCTTTGACTTCTTCTTGTTTTCTGAGGTTTATGTTTGGTAAACTAAGACTTGATGTGAGACTACTTTCTGCAAACATATTAACAAAGGCCTCCGCTTTATGTACTGCACTAGGAAATGTGTTGCCTTCTACTGCGATTGGATACACTTGTAATTTGTATCCATTTTATAGTTCTGATATTTTTTTCCAAACCTTATATGTATCTTTTGATTCAGACACTTCAAATTTACAGAATTCAGCCCAGTGAATCTTTTTGGCTCACGCCACAATTCTGTTACAGTGTATTTTAGTTTTCTTCATTTCCCTAAAGTTCTCTTCAGATTTGTTTCTTATCCATTTTTAAAAGTGTACCTTCTTAATATTTACTGCTAGTTCACATTCCTTATTCCACTAAACATTACCTGAATATTTACCCTTTGATTTTCCTTTGCATTTTGGTATGGACTTCTCCGCAGCAGAAAGAACAGGTTTTGTAATATTTCCGTAAAATGTATCTATACTTTCATGTTCTTTACTTGCAATGTTATGGGACAGCAAGATTGTCTCATACAGTTCCCAATTAGCATTGACATACTGAAACTTTGGGATTCTGTCCTCAATATTGCAATATTCATCTTTATCTTTAACGTTTAATTGTATAATGATTGGGAGATGATCACTTCCCAAACAATCTTCCTCAGTGATCCAAGTGCAATTTGTTGCCAGGGTTGGGCTTACTAGTGATATATCAAGAGCTGATGCGTTATGGGCATATACATCTGGGATTCTAGTGATTCTACCATCATTTAAAATGATTAACGTAGAGTCTGAAATATTTTCTACTAGACGATTGCTTGTACTATCGTACATCCAGATTACCAGAACGGTGCATGAGCATTGAAGTCTCCTAGGACCATCCATTGACAGGCAGTTGTATGCTGAGAATCAATATCTTTTAACCAGTCAGTGTTGTCATCTTTTGGCCCTCTAGGTAGGTATACGGATATCACATTTAAAGTATTTTGATCATTAATTTTGACCATCGCCCCAGTGATATAGATATCATTTAGATCTTTGGTTATAGAGTACGTATTTCGTGACGAATATTCTAGGTCATCTCTAATGTATAACGCAGTTTGGACTTTATTCGACATTGCGTCATAATTGTATAGAGGAGGATAATAATATCCTCGAAGTTTTGGGAGTTTTTTTTCACCTTCTGCATTCAGAGATTGTAACGCTAATATGCAATACTCTGACTGTCAGATGTGATTCTCGAAGGATAGGAAATTTGTGGAAATAGATCTGCAATTCCACTGAAACACTTTCATATTGCTTGTGCTTTTCTTCATGGTCAGTGACCTCTTTGTAGCGAAAGAAGGTCAACTGAAGGAGAAGGAAAGCAAAAAAACAAAAACCAAAAAATACAAATAACTAATACAAAACAAAATGAGCTCTTTCAAAACACAAAGAATCGGTATATTTCAAACAGTTCAGTACTAAATCAAAAACTAGAACTAAACTATCTGGATATCATTTCAAAGTTGCTTTCGAACCGGACTTGATAATGCTGTTAACTTTAGCACATTTGAAATGATAATCAGTTAGCTTATTAATTTTTATTACATTCGGTCAGAAACTTAGTGTGAATACCAATGACCCCTCCTGTTACGATTGTGGTTGTGTTGTCCTGTGAGAACATACATGTGTTAATCGTAGGAAACGATCCGATATTTATTTGAGCTATCATGGTTATGATTCATGTAACGTTTTCTTTCGGTCGCGCAGAGCGGAATTCACTTCGTTATGATACGCTAAGTTTAGTCCAGAACGTTCTAGAAAGGTCGCACTGTCTAGTGACCTCGTATGTGTGACGTCGGTAAATTAGCAACACTTCGCAACATTTTGTTTTTCTGTGCGCGTGAATTGAGCAGCCTTTTTTTGTTTTTGTTTTGTGAAAGGTCGAGAATCTTCTAGAGCGGATATGCAAGGTCGTGATAGGGCTACCATACTTTTATGTGACTTCATTACACATTAGGATTTAGAGCTGAAATGAGCAGCCGAGTTTTTGTAGCCTATTTTAGTGATTCCAGAAAATTATTATTTATGAGTTTCGGTTGAGTGTTTTGTTTTGATTGGTTGCGTTGTATGATTTTCGTAGATGATTCTGGAAATTGGTTGTATATATAAAGAGGGCGCTAGGAAAGCACGTTGGTACATTGTCTTGCATTGTCAGTAGTAGAGACACGCAGTTTATCGTAGATACGTGGCCCGTATAGGGTGTAACATTGTGTGAGATGCTGTGTATGAGAAACTTTGTGTCGGAGTGTGGACATTGCAGAAGAGACTTTGTATCAGTGTTTGTGCATTTGGAATTGCATTGTGTGGAGATCGCATCGCTGAATTAAAATATTGTTGGAACTGTTACTCCAGTATTGTCTACATCCTTAAGCCACGTGTGACGGATTGCAGCTGAATGAAGTTTATTTAAAAGAACCTTACGTGCGTGCGTCTGGTGTGTTTATCATACTACGACTACGACTCCACCACGTAACATATTGGCACCTCCGACGGGACTTCTTCAGTTGGTTCAGTGGAAAGGGTAGCAGGAGAAAACAGCCAGCAGTGAAAAGCAGAGATGGCGACATCGCAGATGGAGACATTTCTGAGAATTGGAAAGGAATGTGGACTCGAAGGAGCTCAACTCCTCGAGTTTGTAAAGGAGAGAGAGAAAGAGAGATTGGAGAGAGAAGACTGAAAAGAAACGAGAGAAAGAGAAGAGAGACTAGAGAGAGAGGAGAAAGAAGAAAAGAGACGAGAGAAAGAAGAAAAGGAGATATTTGATAGAGAAGAAAGAGCGAAAGAGCGTGAAATTAGGAAACTCGAAATCCAAGCAGAAGAAGCAGAGAAACAGCGAGAAGAGGCAGAGAAACAGCGAGAAGAGGCGGAGAGGCAGCGACAACATGGAATTCAACTAAAGCAGATGGAGATTGAGGCACAGAGCCAGAGGGTTTCTGAAGCAACAGCATTAGCCAGCAGAGAGCAAACAGCCCGTGCGCCAAAGCTACCACCTTTCGCAGAAAACTCAGATAAGATGGACGCTTACCTAGAGCGATTCGAGCGCTTCGCAAGTAGTAACAATTGGAAGCAAGAGACTTGGTCTATTAAGCTGAGTGCACTTCTAACTGGCAAAGCGCTTGAATTTTATACTCACTTACCAAGTGAAGAAGCCGAAGAGTTATACACAGTTGAAAACCGCCTTGCTGAGACAGTACGACTTCACTGAAGAAGGTTACAGGCGACGATTTCGAAACTGCAAGCCTGAAGAAGGAGGAACACCCGGCCTATTCATTGAGAGAATCAGAAGCTACCTGGAGAAATGGATAGAGCTGGCTGGCTTAAATAAAGCGTACCAGGACCTGTGTGACCTCATCATCAAGGAACAAGTCTTCAACGCATGTTCTAAGGACCTGGCCGCCCACCTCAGAGAGCAAAAAGACCAGCCACTAAAGGCCCTGGCCGACTTCGCTCAAAGATACCTTGACGCCCAGAACATGAAGTTCGGATCCAGTTTTGCACCAGCAGAGGAAACCCACAATGTCAGAGACACTCTGAAATACAAGCCGGTGGAGAACCTGACATGTTTTCTCTGTGGAAAGAAAGGTCACAAGGCGATACGGTGTCCTTCTAAAGATGTTCCCCGAGGCGACAACATCAGAAGACCCAACCAAGATTGTGGGATAGCAGGCAGAAGCAGCACCACGTCTCAACACAGAGCCGCCGCTGTATTATCCAATGATGTGACGTCATCCAGTGACGTTGAGTATAGAGAAAGGCAGGCGACACCGGAGCTGATTGAATCTTTCAGAAAGAATGGACGCATCCCAGTAGGAGATGGGGCTACATTCTTACCAGTCGCAAAATCGCACTGCCTGAGAATGAAGTGCCGAACATGCCGGTGGTGTCAGGATTCGTCGGCAAAGCATCAGTGAGAGTGTTGAGAAACACTGGTTGTAGTTGCGTCATCGTGAGAGAGGACCTAGTAACTGAAGACCAGAAGCTACAAGAGTGGACCACCCTCATTTTGGCCGACGGTACTGTAAGGAATATCCCCCTTGCCAATGTCAGTGTCGACACTCCGTACCTGAAAGGAGAGGTGAAGGCGCTGTGCGTGAAAACCCCTGTCTATGATCTTATCATCGGAAACATTCATGGTACCAGAAATGCAGACGATCCAGATCCAGAGTGGAGACCTGAAACATGTGCTGTTACCACGAGAAGTCAAGCAAAGAAGATTCACCAGACCATCCCTCTAAAAGTGGCGGACAACACGGAAGCAGCCGTGGTGAATAAGGAAAGGCTGGTGGAGCTACAGAGAGCCGACCCCACGCTTGACAAGTTCCGAGCTCAAGCCGAGCCCGTGACGCGAAAGGGAAAAGAGATAACCTTCGAAACCAGAAAAAATATCCTGTACCGGATATTCGACAGCAATGGAGATAAACCTGTGCGTCAAGTAGTAGTTCCTGAACAATTGAGAATGCAGGTGATGAAATTGGCACATGATTCCATATTGGGAGGACATTTGGGAATCAACAAGACCCTCGATAGGATCCGAGCCGTCTTCTACTGGCCTGATATGGGAGGTGACGTCACCCGATTCTGCAGGTCGTGCGACATATGCCAGAAGACAATCTCCAAGGGAAAGGTGCCCAAAGTTCCTCTAGAGAAAATGCCACTGATCGATATGCCTTTCAAACGGGTAGCTGTAGACCTGGTGGGGCCAATATCCCCTCCAAGTGAAGATGGTCATCGCTACATTTTGACCCTGGTGGACTACGCTACACGTTATCCTGAAGCCATACCATTGAAGATGATCGACACTCCAACAGTGGCAGAGGCGCTCGTCGACATGTTCAGCCGTTTAGGGATTCCTGAGGAGATCCTGAGTGACCTGGGAACTCAATTCGTTTCCGACTGCATGGAGGAAGTCAACCGGTTATTGAGCATCCGACACCTTACTACCACCCCATATCACCAAATGTGTAATGGGCTGGTTGAAAAGTTTAACGGAACATTGAAGGCTATGCTGAAGAAACTGTGTGCGGAGCAGCCAAGGTTGTGGCATAGATATATCAATGCCTTGCTCTTCGCATACCGTGAAGTTCCTCAGGATTCCACAGGGTTTTCCCCTTTTGAATTACTGTACGGTAGGACTGTAAGGGGGCGCGCCCATGCACATCCTGAAGGAGCTGTGGACCAAGGATATCGATGCGCATGAGGTAAAAATCAGCTACCAGTATGTCTTCGACCTGAGAGAGAAGCTGGAAGATACCCTCAGGATGGCTCGAGAAGAACTGGGGAAGGCGCAGAACAAAGGGAAGCATTACTATGATCGCAGGGCGAAACCTCGACGATTCCAGCCAGGTGACCAAGTATTGGTTCTTCTTCCCACCGACAACAACAAACTCCTGATGCACTGGAAGGGACCCTACGTTGTCGACACGGTGGTTGGCATCAACGACTACAGAGTCAAGGTCAACAACAAGGTGAAAACTTACCATGCTAATTTGCTGAAGAATTATATTGAGAGAGGTCGTCAAGACAAAACACAACTGGCCGCATTTGTGCGTCTTGCTGATGACAAAAGACTAGACGACGAAAACCTGTTTGACCTTAACGAACTTCGCCACAAGGAGGATGTAGAAGATATCCAGTTCGGTCAGAATCTGACCCAGACTCAACGAGAAGAATTGCGCGTCCTGACTCAAGAATTCAAGCATCGGTTTACACCTGACCCGGGAACAACAGACACCATCCAGCACGAGGTTAACCTGACGTCAAACGAGCCAGTTCGCAGCAAACCTTATCGTCTTCCTTATAATAGTAATACGAGGGAAGAATTGAAAAAGGATATTAAGGAAATGCTGAGTCTGGAAGTTATCAGAGAGTTCCAAGTCACCATATGCGTCCCCAGTTGTCTTCATGAAGAAACCAGATGGATCCAACCGGGTGTGTGTGGACTATCGCAGACTCAATAAACTAACAATCTTTGATCCAGAGCCCACAGCGGAAGAACTGTTCCAGAAGGTCAGTGGAGATCGATCATGTTTTTCTCCAAAATTGACCTAAGCAAAGGGTATTGGCAAATCAAGGTTGTAGAAAAAGATATCCCCAAGACAGCATTCGTCACACCTGACGGTCATTGGGAGTTCTTGAAGATGCCTTTTGGTATGGTGAACAGTGGTGCCACATTGAAGAGAGGACTGAAAAAGATTCTAAAAGATATGCAAAATGTGGTCTTTTACTGGGATGACATTTTGATCCATACCAAAACTTGGGGGGATCACCTCAAAGCCCTCCGAGAACTGTTTCAAAGACTGTCAGATGCAATTTTCACCATCCGTCCAAGCAAGTGTATTCTTGGGGCTGACAACATAGACTTCATTGGACATAAATTAAACGAAGGGTTAAAGGTGCTACACGACGCCAACGTACAGAAGATCAGGGATGCCCCGCGACCTACGACCAAGACGCAAGTTCGCTCATTTATGGGTTTGGCGAACTACTACCGGGAGTTCATACCAAACTTTGCGGCAGTCACGGCACCCCTGACTGATTTGCTGAGGAAAGGACAACCTAACGTAGTGAAGTGGGAGGAGGCCCAAGAGCGAGCATTCCAGGCGGTTCGAGACATCCTAACCGAGAAGCCTGTTCTACACCTCCCTGACCCGTTGAAAACGTTCTTCCTGAGAACAGACGCCTCCAACGAAGGAGTAGGTGCAGTCTTGATGCAAGAAGATAATGGAAAACTCCACCCAGTGAGCTACGCCAGCAAAAAGTTGACCAGAGCTGAGAGAAACTACTCGACCATCGAGAAGGAGTGCCTAGCCATCATCTGGGGAGTAAGGCTATTCGAACTGTACCTTCTGGGAGTGCCATTTGTTCTCCAAACAGTCCATCAGCCCTTGAACTATCTAAACTCTGCAAAGTTTACAAATTCTCGTATTATGAGATGGGCGATGTTCTTGCAGAATTTTGACGTTAAACTACAGTCTATCAAGGGTTCGCAGAACTTTGGAGCAGATTACCTGAGCAGAGCAGTTTGAATGAACATTTCTGTGTTCAGAACAGTTTAAATAGACATGTCTTCGCTAAGGACTGTTTAAAGACTGTGAGACGATTATTTTTATTTCATTTTGATGTAAAATTCTTATTATTTGTGGTTTTGTGTAGGTTAATACAACCACAGCCGTATTTTTGAGGTATGAGAAGAAATTGTTGTGAAATTTCATTCTAAAAGAGGGGGGTAATGTTACGATTGTGGTTGTGTTGTCCTGTGAGAGCATACATGTGTTAATCGTAGGAAACGATCCGATATTTATTTGAGCTATCATGGTTATGATTCACGTATCTTTTTAAGTAACATTTTCTTTCGGTCGCGCAGAGCTGAATTCACTTCGTTATGATACGCTAAGTTTAGTCCAGAACGTTCTAGAAAGGTCGCACTGTCTAGTGACCTCGTATGTGTGACGTCGGTAAATTAGCGACACTTCGCAACATTTTGTTTTTCTGTGCGCGTGAATTGAGCAGCCTTTTTTTTTTTTTGTTTTGTTTTGTGAAAGGTCGAGAATCTTCTAGAGCGGATATGCAAGGTCGTGATAGGGCTACCATACTTTTATGTGACTTCATTACACATTAGGATTTAGAGCTGAAATGAGCAGCCGAGTTTTTGTAACCTATTTTAGTGATTCCAGAAAATTCTTATTTATGAGTTTCGGTTGAGTGTTTTGTTTTGATTGGTTGCGTTGTATGATTTTCATAGATGATTCTGGATATTGGTTGTATATATAAAGAGGGCGCTAGGAAAGCACGTTGGTACATTGTCTTGCATTGTCAGTTGTAGAGACACGCAGTTTATCGTAGGTACTTGGCCCGTATAGGATGTACATTGTGTGAGACGCTGTGTATGAGAAACTTTGTGTCGGAGTGTGGACATTGCAGAAGAGACTTTGTATCAGTGTTTGTGCATTTGGAATTGCATTGTGTGGAGATCGCATCGCTGAATTAAAATATTGTTGGAACTGTTACTCCAGTATTGTCTACATCCTTAAGCCACGTGTGACGGATTGCAGCTGAATGAAGTTTATTTAAAAGAACCTTACGTGCGTGCGTCTGGTGTGTTTATCATACTACGACTACGACTCCACCACGTAACACCTCCAATCATAGTATCCACTGGAAAGTTTGGGATAGTGGTAACTTAATGTTCGTTTCGGTTTTTCCCAGAATAAGTTAGATAAATGTCTCCCGATGGTACGAGCAAAAGTTGAAGATCCCCTTGCATTTGGATGTATTGAGTCCCGCAGATGAAAGTTAGAGTTAATGTTTTCATGATGAATTACGGAAATGTTCTGGTCCTGAATAAGGTCTGACACCACCGTGGCATTGAAAATCTCACGTTTTATGTTCAGTTGAATATCCCTGCATGGGGCGATCTTGCTGACTACTATTTGGCCTGCCGGAAATTTCTTTTTCAGATCACGCACTGTTGTTACAAATGATTTCCCAGCAGTGCGTGGATTTGAATATTTAATGTTATTTACAACAGTATGTATCACGACAGCATCGACGTCTTCCTTGATGCTGTCCGTAGCTTTGGAAATGTCTTGAATGGTGAAGGAGCTTATCTTTGATACGGACAAACCGTACGAGATTCCAAGCTGGTTAGAGCGCACGCCTTTCAAAGTGGAATCATGAAATATTGCTACTCTTGGCATTGTTACGGTCTTCGATTGTGATGATGACGCATTTTGGCATTTGACGTCATCTCGAATGTTGTTTTTTTTGTTGATCGAAATTTCGATATTCCTGTCCCTTTTGTTTACGTATTCCGCTTACCTTTGCCTGGGAAGCTGAGGTAGCGGAACGAGACAAAGAAGAAGATGAAGTATCATCGGCCTTTGTACGTCAGTGTCGGAACAGCTGCAGTGGCTCCAGCAGGCTTGTCTGTCTTGAGCCTGAATTCATTCACAATTCTCTCTCTTGACAGAGCTTTTTCCTACTCACTTGGTATCTTCTTCTAAATTACAAGCACTGGCAGTCAACCCTTTCGGTCTAGTTTTTTATCTTGAGCCTGGCCGTGGAGGTGGCCGACTTGACCGCTGCCGCGTAGGTCAGCTCACGTCGGTCTTCGATGTCCGTTTGGGCCGACTGGAGACGTCGACTCCTCTGCTGAAGCCAGTATGTAGACGTTGAACCTGCTCCGTCAAGAGAGCCACTTGTTGAGTAAGTAGGCTTACGGTAGCCTTCAGCTGGTCTACAACATTTTGAAGGCTCTCCTCCCCGTTGTCCTTCAGATGGCGGCGGTTATCCTGCTCCTGGATGTCGGGATTTTTATCTTCACTCTCTCTTTCTCTCTCCTTGTCCTGGGGCGATCTTGGTTCGTCGTTTCCCTCAGGAGTTTTTGTCCGGGTTTGACGCCTTGTTCTGGTCATTCTGTTTCAGTAAGTCCAGTTTTCAGCAACATTGTCGAAGCTCAGTTATGTTTGGCTCTATCGGTTGCGATCCTGGCCGGCTCTCACATCCCTACAGGCCACATAAACAAAAGCCGCATGTCCGAACGCAGGACTGAGGTCCGGCCGAGGTTTAACACATATCATTCTGAGGCTAAACGCTTCAAACTTGTACAATGTCGTATGCAAGCTACATTGTAGTACTTGCAAATAAGGATATAGACCAATGGCTTTAGTTCAAGTGTGGTGCCAGAATAGCTTGGCGCCTAGAGGCGCCAAGCTATTCTGACACTATCCTTAAACTATTTTTGTCAAACTTATTTCACACACTGGTGTATTCCGAATGATAAGGGTTAAAGCGGGGTTGGACGGGTCTGCAGCGTGAGCTCAGGCATTAAAGGTCGAGAACTCGTAGCTGTTTCCTGTAACCACAGAATAGTGGTTGCCTCCCTTAGTCCTCTCTCTCTCTCTCTCTCTCTCTCTCTCTCTCTCTCTCTCTCTCTCTCTCTCTCTCTCTCTCTCTCTCTCTCTCTCTCTCTCTCTCTCTCGTTTGTTTGTTTGTTGAAAGGGCAAAAATAAAAAATGTCTACCCACCTATTTGTTATCCTTAAAAATAAAGTTTTATTTCAGTCGTTCTCTCTCTCTCTCTCTCTCTCTCTCTCTCTCTCTCTCTCTCTCTCTCTCTCTCTCTCTCTCTCTCTCTTGGAAAAAAACCAAATAACTGACATGTTTTTTTGTGTTTTTTTGCATTGCCCCGGATCCTGTTGAATGATAATAATTATAGCCTTTCATGAAGACACTCCATCATATTCCAGCAACATAATGATAAGCGGCTCTGAGGACTATGTACCCGGCATACCACTTGGCGTGCAGTCGTTTCGACAACATTTCTATTACCTCATTCAGCTCTGACGCATTGCAGCAGGAGGTGGGTCGACCATGATAATTCAAGGGTAGTGCCAGATTAGATGGGCACTTGTCGGAATTATCATGGTCGATCCATCTCCTGCAACTGGTGCATAGTCAATAGATGACGCCTCCAAAATTTGGGAAATACGGCCGTCGGGCTGAATGAGTTACTATGGTTCTGGACTATCACTGTAATAAAAGGACGGCTGATAAGTTATTCAACACCTTTCACATTTAACCCCATCGCTGGCTGTAATCACGAATATAAGTTTCGCGTGCCGAAACCACAGCACACTGACTGGCCCCGACATTCGCGTGAAGAACGGCACTGATGTGAATGAGACCAAACCTAGGCATCACTACTTGAAGAACATCGGGCTACGAACAAGAGACATGAATTCTCACGAGCCCCCGCGACTGCGGGAGCTCACGAGGGTTTATGTCTCTTGCAGCTGGGTAGCGTTCGACTTGCCCAGGCAGTTAAGGCTTAACTCATTCTACCCCAAGACCGAAATCCCCAAATTTTGAAGTCGTCCTCTGAAGACTGCATTGCAGTGCAGGACACAGATCGACCATGATAGTTCAAGGGTGATGCCAGAATAGCTTGGCGCCCATAGGCGCCAAGCTATTCTGGCCGATCACCCTTGAACTATCATGGTCGATATTTATCTTGCTGTGGCATAATGGTGTGTCTGGGGTAGAATGAGTTAAAATAAGCGTCAGTTACTGGCCTTTTTTCTTTTTTTTTTAACCCCCCGACCCACGCTGGGCCTAGTTTTGCGTTAGAGTCGTCCAATCGCTTCTCCACACCTCGCCGGGCTGCGTAGGCGATCAATGATTGGCATAATGCTTTTCAGTGGCCCTGTTCCTGAGTATGCATTCAAGGTCAAGGTAGCCTATTATCTCAAAACAAGCCGCTTTGCTGCGTGTCAGGCGCCCTTGACAAAATGAGGTGACAAACTGGGCCTTAACTCTTTAGCTGTCGGGAGCGGTTTCTGTCGAGGTGATTCCGGCAGGAATCACTTCGACAGGTCACGGACCGCAGTGCCGTTTCCGTACTGTCCAGTCTCTTAGCCTTAGTCAGTCCCAGTCATCCCCTAATTTTTCAATTCCCTAAAAAAAAAACACTACCGCCCACCATCTGCACATTTGCCAAGCACAAAATAAAAAAATAAAAAAACAGCACATCACCCGTCTCATTTCTTGGCTATGAGACTGGTTCCTTACCAACCCTACACCCAAGCACAGCTAAAATCAACGTGCCCCTCAAATCACTACGTCAATGGCAACACAACATATGCCCACAATTGTCCACTGGATAAGCTCAGGATAGTATGAATCAAAGCACCAAAATGTCTCCTCTTAGCTAACCAGAAATTTCCAGCAAATTCCAACATTCAGCCCTACTACAAATTTTCAAACAAGACAAAAATTATTTTTAAAAACACCGGTCCTTGAACTGCCTCAACTGGCCAAATTTGACTGTATAATGTGACCGACAAGTTGAAAACCGCTCCTGACAGCAAAGGGGTTAATACTGTCTGACCACCCCACCCCCACCCCCACCACCACCCCCACACCACTCTCCTTCCTCAGTGTCGTGTGCTCTGGTTGTTTTCGTCTGCGGTAGCCTGCGACTCGAGGGAGACAACCAGTGTACGTCTAGACAAGGACTTCGGCCTCTTCATAATTTTTGTATGACTTCAGAGACGACCTTGGCCGGAGCAGAGCGCCTCCCGGTAGAACCGACTGAACTGTAATAGGAGTGAATCAGATTCGAGCGCAGTCAACCTCACATCTGTGCGGCCAGCTTAGATCGAAATCATGAAGAAAAACTATTAACTTGAAAGGTCTCTCTCTCTCTCTCTCTCTCTCTCTCTCTCTCTCTCTCTCTCTCTCTCTCTCTCTCTCTCTCTCTCTCTCTCCTTAACCAACGTATTTCCCCCTCCAACGCAAATCTGTGCCACGTGGCAAAGAAGATGCGCGCTATCTTTGTTGGCAATGCGGGCGTGTTCCTAGCCCCAAGCGGTTTTCCCCGGAAGGCGCTGTACCGTGTGGACAACAAAGGCCGACTTGACCCCATTCATCCATCCCACGTGGGAACCCGGAGGCTTGCCGGCAATATCAAGTACGGTGGTCCAGCTGTCAACCAGGCTGATGAAATCACTAACCAGCACAGAAGCTCTCAGGCGACCACTAAGACGAAACTCTACTCAGAGGCCTTAGCTGGTGGTAGCTTGAATGTACAGAGTGACACTTCCACTTCTGACACTATTGTATCCGGTTCTGCTAGTCCCACATCACCAGTACAACCACCTCTACGCCAGGAGCCTCAACCACAGGACCATGAACAACTTCAACAGCAGGAGCAGCTGCAGCTACAACAGGCGCAGCAACAACATTTACAACAGGAGCAGCAACATCTACAACAGATGCCCTTCATGCCGGTTCCTGACTGGCAGCAACTTCAGTACCATCATCTGCTGCAAATACATACCAACTCTTCAACTGCAGCACCATGGCAACAACCACAGTACCCGGATGGTTGCCATGGTGTGTGGTCGAATCATCGCCCACCAACCAGTGTATCTGCTTATCCGGTTAAAAGTCTGCCACCGTACCACCAGTTATGCCAGGTGCCCACAGCGAATGGTGCCAATGGATATGTCAGCTACTTACGCGGTTGGTAATTCAGTATCGTGTGATCAGTGATCCTTCACCGTTGTGCTTCACAGATTTCACTATGGGTGTGTGAGGCAGTTCATGATTTACGTCAGTGTTACGTGTGCTTCTTTATATACGGTTCTTCTGCGTTCGCTTGTGATTTATTCCAAAGCAGTGATTGACTGTGTGCCTCAACTTCTGTGATTTTCTCGCCTGGTTTGATTACCAAAGCTCCGCTAAGTTTTCATTGTGACAGTACGGTTTCAAGTGTGCAGCCTACGATACTTCACATCGCAGGCTACACCAGTTGTTCATTTATTTAGACAGCTTGCGCAGCATTAATACGTGGATACACTATTAATCAAAAGCGATCTTCATTTGATAACGCTGTGTTGGACACCATTTGTGACGTTTGATACGAGGTGCTATAACTTCAGCCGCGCTTTACTGCATTGAGACTGTATTCCTTATTCCCTCTGTTTATATATTTTTTGTATTGTGTTGCACTTCATTTGTGAGAGTTAGAAGTCAACATGATCCATAATGCTCAGACACACGGAAGCCTTCAAACTGGTCACTTGAACATCTACCATCTTTTTAACAAGGTGGCCGATTTGAATCATCTAAACTCGTCTGAACCATTCCACCTGTTTGGTCTTAGTGAGACGCGACTTAACTCTGACATAAGCGATGAAGCCGTTCACATACCTAACTTTAGCATCACTCGATGTGACCCTTTGGTACTTGGTCAGACTGGGCTTGCCGTTTACATCCATAACTCAATCCAACATTTAGTAAAAAGGCGTGAGGACATAGAAACTCCGGAAGTTGAACGCATTTCAGGTTGGAATTTAGGGCTCCAAAAACTAAACCCGTCTTCATCGGCTTTTGTTATCGTAACCCATCAGCCAAGTTTGAATGGTACGACGATTTCTTGCATGCAGTAGAAAAAGTTGGCTTACCTAACTGTGATGCGTTGCTACTAGGCGACTTTATAGATATGTTGAAGCCCCATACCGCGTGGGATTGCATCACCACACAAACCGGCTTAGAACAATTAGTTTCGGCCCCTACTAGGATCACAAAAACAACCGCAACACTCGGCATTGATCACATTTACACCAACCGTCCCCTTAGGGTGTTCAATGTTAGTGTTCCTGACCTCAGCATCAGTGATCACTTTCCTACTGTGTGTTCCTGGTCAACAAAACTGCCAGCGCAACGTATAGTGACTATAACGTACCGCTCATTTAAACAGTTTAATCAGTCTGCTTTTCTAGCAGACCTTGATCAAACACCATTTAATGTCGTTAATAACGAAACTGACCCTGAAAAGACTCTGACTGTTTGGTATCGACTCTTTACAAGAGTACTTAACAAACACGCCCCTTTACGGCAAAAGTGGGTAAAAAACCACACGTTACCGCCTTGGCTAACGCAAGGAATAATTGAAGCTATGAAATTGAGAAATGACTTAAGAAGACACAAGCTATTTAACGAATACAAAAAAACAACGTAACCGTGTCAAGTCTATGGTACGCAGGGCTCAAAAGTCTCTCTTTGAACGAATGATTAAAGAAGACTGGCGCGCGGTTAATCTCCTCACCCGAGGTAACAGCAAGATATCGTCAGCCATTCCTTCTAGTATTACTGCAGACACCTTTAACAAACATTTTCTGTCTGTTGCCGAGTCAATCATACCCTCAAGCGGAAACGCGTCTTACACATGCCCGGAGGCCCTGCTTAACTTCTGTAATCAGAAGACTAAGGACAAACCCCCCTTCTCTATACCGCCTCTAGCTGTGTATGAAGTAGGAAAACTGATCGGGTCACTGAAAAACAAAAAAAATCATCGGGACCTGACGAGATAAGTCCTAAAATCCTGAAACTGTCCCTTCCCTATACAGTAGAATCGTTAACGTATATTTATAACTTATGCATCCAACAAAATATATTTCCATCAGAACTGAAGCAAGCCAAGGTTATCCCTTTGCCTAAATCAAAAGATCTCTCTGATGTTAATAATTATAGACCCATCTCAATATTACCCAGCCTTTCCAAACCTCTTGAAAGACACGTGCACAAACACCTTTATCAATATTTGGAGAGTCGCAGTCTGTTGCACGTATTTCAGTCCGGCTTTCGCCCCAAGCATTCTTGCCATACGGCACTAACAAGACTTATTGATGCGTGGCTAGCATCCATAAATAACTCCCAAATAATTGGGTCGATCTTTATTGATTTTAAGAAAGCTTTTGACCTTGTAAATCATAACATTCTTTTGTCAAAACTTCATGCATACCTCTGCAATGCAGATGCTGTCTCATTGTTCACTTCATATTTAAGCGGAAGGAAGCAAAGAGTACTGTTAAATGGATCCTACTCCTCGTATGGTCTCGCCAAAAGCGGCGTGCCTCAGGGCTCTGTCCTCGGGCCATTGCTGTTCTGCATATTTATCAATGACCTTCCACTGCATATTAGTTGCCGCGATATTTCTTGTGACATGTTTGCTGACGACCGCACACTACACACTCCTCACAAAAATGTAGCTGCAATTAGTACGCGTCTGCAGAAAAGCCTGCGTGAGGTCACCGACTGGTGTCATTCCAACTCCATGTCCCTGAATCCGTCAAAAACAGAATGCATGGTTATAAGCACACGTCAAAAGCACCAGCTATACCCGCTCTCTCTTAGTCTGTCTATAAACGGCAGCCCAATTGAGCAAGTATCACACCACCGCCTCTTGGGGGTCACTGTAGATGATCAGATTAAATGGCAAATGCATATTAATAATGTGTGCAAAAGGGTTTCCAGAAGCCTGTATATGTTGTCAAAATTGAAAACAATTACTGACACAGATACGCGTCTTCTTTTCTACAATGCTCATGTCAAGTCGCACATAGACTATGCATCAACAGTGTGGGATGGTTCTAGTGATGTACATTTGAAGAGGCTGAACTCCCTACATAGGAGAGCTGCTAAGCTTATATTTCCCGATCCCGAACTCTCAACTGACGAAAAGCTTAAAACTTCTCCCTCTATCCCATCACTTTCAGTTCAATAAAGGTGTGTTGATGTACAAGCTGTACAAGCAATCATGTCCACTGTACTTGAGTTCTTTTTTCTCAGAACGGACATCTGTAGCTTCTAGACATGGACAACAATTCAAAGTACCCCTGCCGCATATTGATTTATTCAAAACCAGCTTGTCATTCTCGGGAAGTTCATTCTGGAATTCTATTCCTGCAGAAATCAGAAACGCAAAGACGCTCACCTCATATAGGGACAGCCTCTTCAAACACCTAGAATCTCTGACGTAATCTAATCATTACAGTATTGGGATAACTTGCACGTGTGTTCAGGTGTGTGCATGTGCGTGTATGTGAGTTTGTGTGTGTATGTGTGTGTGTATGAGTGTGTGTGTGCGAGAGAGAGAGAGAGAGAGAGAGAGAGAGAGAGAGAGAGAGAGAGAGAGAGAGAGAGAGAGAGAGAGAGAGAGAGAGAGAGAGAGGGAGAGAGATAGCACCTGAGTCCCTTTTTCCCATAGCCGTATCATAATATTTGAATGCCAAAGAGTACATTGAATACTGCATGTACTGTGTATATTGTTTTTGCCTTCATATGTGTGTGCTCGATATTTTGGGCGCGCGCTCGCGTATCTGTTTGTGTACTGTATGTGTGACTCTGTGTGTGTGTGTGTGTGTGTGTGTGTGTGTGTGTGTGTGTGTGTGTGTGTGTGTGTGTGTGTGTGTGTGTGTGTGTGTGCGCGCGCGCGCGTGCGTGCATGCTGTGTATGTGTGTGTGTAGTGCCGGCGTGAGCCGGAGAGAGAGAGAGAGAGAGAGAGAGAGAGAGAGAGAGAGAGAGAGAGAGAGAGATAGCACCTCCATACATATTTGCCCTTGCTGTATGAACTTTAATGTACTTAATGATTTTTTGTTTATTTGCTTTACTTTGCATTTTTACTCATTTTATATTTTTGTGCGTACGCGTGTGCGGGTAGGTATGTCTGGAGTGCGTGTCCGAGAGCGTGTGTTTGTTTTTGTGCGTATGTGCGTGAGTGCGTGCGTGTGTAAGTGTGTGTGTGTGTATGTGCGTGTGTGTGTGTGTGTGTGTGTGTGAGAGAGAGAGAGAGAGAGAGAGAGAGAGAGAGTGTTCGTGCGTGTGTGCATGCGTAATTGAGGTGTGCATGAGTGTGTGTGTGTGTGTGTGTGTGTGTGTGTGTGTGTGTGTGTGTGTGTGTGTGTGTGTGTGTGTGCGATCGAGCGTGCATGCGCGAGTTGTGATGTGCATGCGTGCGTACCTGAGTGCGTGTGTGTGTGTGGGTATGTGTGTGTGTATGTATGTGCGTGCGTGGTGCGTGCGTGCGAGCGTGAGCGAATGCATGCATGCAGCAGTGTGCGGTATGTGTATGTTTACATGTCTATGTCACTTATGTAGTAGATGTAGCAACGGCAAGTTTGAAAACTGGTCCTGTTACCAATAACTTCTACCGTTGGAAAATAAAGGTTCATTGTTCATTGTTCTCTCTCTCTCCCTCCCTCCCTCCTCCCTCCCCCCCCTCTCTCCCCCCCCCCTCTCTCTCTCTCTCTCTCTGACTACCTTTCTCTTAAAGGTAGTCAGGTAGAACAGGTAAATGAACATCGAGTACTGGGGATTAAAATCGACAGTCACCTAAAATGGCAAGCTCATACAGACGCCTTATGCAAAATAGTAGCCAAAAATCTCTTTATGTTATCAAAACTAAAATATTATACTGATTCAGATACCTGTAAACTATTTTATAACGCTCACATACGTTCTTATATCGATTACGCGTCATCGGTATGGGATGGGTGTAGTGAGGTCCATTTAAAGAGACTCAATTCCCTTCACAGACGAGCGGCCAAAATAATCTGCCCTGATCAACACCTAAGCACTGAAGAAAAGCTCTCAAAAGCAGGTCTCCTGCCACTTCAAGATCATTTTAAATATAACAAAGCAATCTTTATGTTCAAAGTGTGGAAACGCAAAACACCTGAGTACATCTCCACTTTGTTCCGTAAGTCTGAGTCCAAGCTTGGAAACATCAGAAAGCTTTTCATAGTCCCAAAACCAAGGATCGATCTATATAAAACTAGCTTATCCTTCTCAGGGGCACTTATCTGGAATGCCCTTCCCGACCATGTAAAATCCGCCTCCTCGCTAGCCTGTTTTAAAAAGGGTCTCTGCAAATATTTTGTGGATCACTCGTAGGGATGACTTAACCACTTGTATTATATGTTTCTTTTTATGCTGGGTCCAATTTATTCCCAATTAAGTCTGTTATCCTTTTCATTTATCATTTGGACTACTTAGCTCTGTCTATGTGTGAAGGGGGGTGGGTGGGGTGGGGGGTGTCTGTGAGTCTATGAGTATGTCTGTCTATGTGAATAGTGTTGTCATCTCTTTGTAAGTATTATGTTTACTTATATGTATGTATATTTGTAGTTAGTCTTGTAGTTGTTAGCAACGGCAGGTTTGTAAAATGGCTGTGTAGTTAGTCTTGTAGTTGTTAGCAACGGCAGGTTTGTAAAATGGCTGTGTCGATGACGATGTCAATGCCTAAACCGTTGTAAAATAAAGTTTCATTGATTCATTGATTCATTCATTGATTCTCTCTCTCTCTCTCTCTCTCTCTCTCTCTCTCTCTCTCTCTCTCTCTCTCTCTCTCTCTCTCTCTCTCTCTCTTTGTGGGACGAATGCAGCGAACGTCATATTAAAAAAAAATCAACTCGCTATATCGTCGTTCAGTTAAAATAATTATTCCAAACCCTACTTCCACAGACGAAAAAATAAAAGCTCTTGGCCTGCTTCCAATGACAGATCAACTCAAATTTAACAAATGCGTCCTCATGCACAAAATATTTCTTTATCAATTCCCCGAATATCTGTGCACGCTATTATTTAACTTCAGCCCTAGGCATCAGCTACCCACGAGAAATGGCTTGCTTCATTTACCCCGACCCAGGATAGATCTCCACAAGTCAAGCCTTCTATTTTCTGGTAGTTTTGTCTGGAACTCATTGCCTTTGAACATTAAATCATGTTCCGGTAAAACCCATTTTAAACGTGCTTTGCACACGCACTTCCATTCAGCCTAACTTCACAATTTGCTATATCAGAGTATTAGTGCTGATTACACGTGAACGTCAAATATTTACTCTTTCTCCTTACATTTGTAAACTGATAATCCTTTGTCTTGTCGGTGTCGCTATATGCTCTTGATGCTGCTGATTCTTTGACACTGTCTTAGCTGAGTATAATATTAATGCTATGCAATCATTTATTTCCCTTGCTTTTTGTGTTGGTCGCAGTTACTAATTCTCCAATTCCATTTTTTTCCCCTTTCATTAATTCACCTATTGTGTTTTTCCCCGTAGTTTTTCTTCCTCCTCTTCTTCTTCTTCTTATTATTATTATTGTTATTATTTGCATGCTCTGTTTATTTTCCTGTTATGTTGTTTGTTTACAGGACAGCTTGTAAGACAGGCATTGAGTTGCCTAATAGCTTTATCCTGAATAAATAAAGATTCATCTCTCTCTCTCTCTCTCTCTCTCTCTCTCTCTCTCTCTCTCTCTCTCTCTCTCTCTCTCTCTCTCTCTCTCTCTCTCTCTCTCTCTCTCTCTCTCTCTCTCTCTCTCTCTCTCTCTCCTTATGATAGCACCAGAGCACTGTGCAGTGATCAATTTCTGAGCAGTCGTATTGCCAACTTGTTTCGAGCGACCACCTCGGCTTTCAGAGCCGGGAATCAAAGGTCGTGAAAGACTATCGTTTATGTGGCTGTTGCAACCGATTTTTAACTCATTCAACCCCACGGCCGTATTACCCAAATTTGGGAGGCGTCATCTAATGACTATGCATCAGTTGTAGGAGATCGATCGACCATGATAATTCAAGGGCAGTGCCAGATTAGCTTGGCGCCGACAGGCGCCAAGCTAATCTGGCACTACCCTTGAATTATGGTCGAACCATCTTCTGCTGTAGTGCGTCTGGGCTGAATGGGTTAATGTTGTCTTGCCTCAAATATGACTATTCTACGGTTGTTGTTGGGTTTTTTTTTTTTTTTTTTTTTTTTTTTTCACAATCCATTTCTACTGCCCTTATTGTGAGTAGGTGAACTCTCCAAGGTACAAAGAAGAAGCGAGGTGCAGAAAAGTCTTTTATCTTATGGCATTCAGACGAGCTGCGCAAGTTACAGAGCCCTTTGCCCATTATTGTAAAACACACCAGAACTCTTAACGGGAGATATTGCGAATTATTAACCCCTTGACTGCGGAGAAAAAGCAAATATGACCAAGCTGCAAGAGGCATAGATCCTCATGAGCCCCCGCAGATATGGAGGCTCATGATCTATGCTTCTTGCTGACACCACTTTGAACCTTACTCTTATAATATGATCCACTCTTGCGTAACAGCCACTCAAACTTTTTTCTTTCAGCCTCTCTCTCTCTCTCTCTCTCTCTCTCTCTCTCTCTCTCTCTCTCTCTCTCTCTCTCTCTCTCTCTCTCTCTTTTAGGGGGGAGGTCGTTGTTGTTGGTGTTGTTGCTGCTACTGTTGTTCATCTTGTTGACTCAGAAACTAACGTGCATCATTGTGACGTTTGTAGAATTAACACTCTGGCTGTCGGTAGCTGGTTCAGTTTGGCCGCGACAGGGTATCCCTCTCCCCCGTCCCCCCCCCCCTTCCAACCCCCTAAAAAATTGACTTTTGTTTTTTAGAAGTTTAATTTAGTATGAATAAAAATCATTTAGAGTGCATTTTTTCATTTGTTTGCAAAAACCCCAATGGAGAAAATGACAAGATCTTTATTCATATGCTTGATTTATCGGCGGGATGGGTAAAAATCTGGTGAGCCAGACTAAAAGCAAGGTCTTAAGACAAGATGTAAATATATCTTAAAAATATGTCAGGCTATAATATCGCACGAGTGTTTAAAAGAAATGTCTACAGACTCTCAAAAAGGGCAAAATAAAGAAATTCACAGTCTATGAATGCTCAGATCTTGTAAAAAATATTGCATTCTCTCAAGAAATTGAAGATTTTGTCCGAGGGAACATCCCGGAACAAAACCTTCAAGGAGTCTGGTGTGAAGTGTTTATATCTCGTGTCAGTTAGATCGGCACAATACAGCAAAAAGTGTCGAACAGAAAACTGCTCATCACCATGGACGCACATCCTGTTTAAGTAAGTAAGAGTGCGTAACATACGTGTGCCCGATGTGGAGCCGAGTAAGGACAGTCTCCTCACGGCGGCTGCCGCAGCGGAAAGGTAGACTGTCGGACACCGTAGGAAGAGCTTCATGCAGCTTGTTCCCTTCCTCTTTGTCCCCCTCGGACTGCCACTCGCGGGCTATGTACGCATTAATCACAGGTTTAAAATCACTATAAACAGTCTGTGTGTCAGGGACAGGGTCACTGCGGGCACTGTTGGCAGCAGAATCTGCGATTCTGTTGCCGGCTGCGATGCCCACATGGCCCGGGACCCAAATAAAAATGATGTCATAATATTCCTTCATCAAGTCTGCGTAGAGCTCTCTAATCTGCACCAGCAGAGGGTGGTCTGTTCCCGCGCCCTGAAGGGCCTGCAGGGCAGAAAGAGTCAGACAAAATCAGGAAGTTC
Source organism: Semisulcospira habei (assembly GCA_036245525.1). Classification (NCBI taxonomy): domain Eukaryota; kingdom Metazoa; phylum Mollusca; class Gastropoda; family Semisulcospiridae; genus Semisulcospira; species Semisulcospira habei. The sequence goes on from BTPG01000004.1 coordinate 176,331,036, forward strand.
CTTTTCCGAGACTGATAGGCATGCTTGAGTGCCAGCAGAATTGCCTGCAGTTCTGCACTAAATACAGAGGAATGGTCAGGGAGGCGGAGCTTAAATGGGCGTCTAGGATGGCGAGAGGACACTGCAGCCGCAGCCACTCTCCCATCCTCAGACTTGGACCATCCGTATAAAGACGACAATAGCCAGGAAAAATTGAAAGGAGTTCATTGAGGCTCTGTTAGTATATGGCTGGTGGAGTACAATCCTTCTTGTGGGCGGTCAAGTCCAGCAAGATGTCAGGAACTGGTAGTAGCCAGTGTGGAGTGATGTGTTGCAGAGATTCCGAAACTTTGTCCAGGTCCACTCCGGCCACCTGCAGATGAGGTCGGACACGGAAGGAAAGTGGACGGACGCTCCCGGATGAGCATCGTAAATCTCTGCAAACGACGGGTTAAAAACACAATCATAGGCAGGATTGTCTGGATGGGCCTTCAGCTTCAGAACGTAGCTGAGCATGAGGCGGATGAGGCGGAGCCTGAGAGAAGGCTCCCCTGCCTCGGCATACAGACTAGGAACTGGAGATGTCCTGAAGGCCCCCAGACATATTCGTAGAACAGACTTGGAAGCCGAGCCATTTACCACAGAGCCGTAATCTAATTGGACCGAACAAGGGCCCGGTACAGTCGAAGTAAGACAATGCGGTCTGCACCCCAGTCAGTATGACCAACGACACGAAGAATGTCGAGGGCCTTCCGACAAGAGGTTCTAAGGTAGTTAACATGGTTGCAGAAGGTCATTCTTTTGTCAAAGATGACCCCAAAAATCTTTGTCTCTTCGGCCACCTTAATTGGCGCTCCAGCAATGCTCAGGCTAGGTTCTGGAAAAAATTTCGTCTGGTTAGTAAAATGCACACAGACTGTCTTGGAGGGCGAGAACCTGAATCCGTTGAGAGACACCCACCCCTGGATGCGATCAACGCACAGCTGCAAGCGCCTCTCAAGGGACGCAAGCCCTCGACCTCGTGCACACAAAGCAAAGTCGTCCACAAACATAAGAGCATTCAGAATCATCCTTGACTGCCTTTACAATGTTATTAATTTTAATGTTAAATAAAACAGGAGATAAAATGCTGCCCTGCGGGACACCCATCTCCTGTTCAAAGGAGTCGGAGAGGGTGGAGCCCACACGGACATGGAATGACCGATTAGACAAAAAATTGTGAATAAAAACGGGCAGTGCCCTTTAAAACCCATGTCCGACAAATCAGACATTATACCATACTTCCAGGTAGTGTCATATGCCTTCTCAAGATCGAAGAAAATTGCATAGACATGCTGATTGTTGACAAAAGCATCTGGGATAAACGACTCAAAGCGGACTAGATGGTCATTTGTACTACGGAAGTGCCGGAAACCAAACTAGAGGTCTGTGATGAGACCCCGTGACTCAAGATGCCACATCAGTCAGGCGTTGACCAAGCGTTCCATAGTTTTACATAAACATGATTGGCAAAACTACAGCCTGGCGCCAAGATGGCGGAAAATGATATCCAGTTATCCAGATATGGTTAAAGGCCTTGAGAAGTACAAGGAGTGAATCCTCAGGCAGATGTGTTAGGAGCTGATAGTGGATGGTATCTAATCCAGCAGCAGAGTCAGTACATTTCTGCATTGTTTGCTGCAATTCTGAAAACGTAAAAGGGGCATTATAATCTTCCGAGTTATCCGATATAATATCACAAGTACAAGACTCTCGCTTCTCCTTCTCTCTTTGGAAGAAAGGTGAATAATGCTCTGTTGATGAATTATGGGCAATGGTGGAGGCAAGCAAATTGGCCACAGCCTTTTTATCCGTGACCAAACTGGCACCATCTCTAAGATGGCCGATAGAAGCCGAGCCCCCCCCCCCCCCACCCCACCCCCGCCCCTAATTCTTCGAACAGCCTTCCAGACTTTTGGGATGGAGTCCTAGAAGATAAAGATGAGACGAAGGAAGGAAGCACGGCGTTCACGTTTAAAAATGTAACGGGCTTTCGCCCGCTGTCTTTTAAATGTTAAAATATTTGCTTGCGACGGATTACGAAAAGCACGTCGCTGAGCAGATTTTTTTTTTGGGCCTTGCGGCACTCTTCATTGAACCATGGTACTCTCGGCTTCCGAGGGAGTGATGTGGAAGTTCTAGGGATGGTTTCACCTGCTACGTCCAACAAAATATAAGTAAAACAAGAAACAGGTTCTTCAGCTGACATGACCACCTCCTCTGTAAGACGAGACTCACAGAGGGAGGCGAACAGAGGCCAGTTTGCTTTCTTAAGATTCCAGCGCCCCGCTGGCGAATCCTCCTCACAACTGACCGATGACAGGACTACTGGGAAGTGGTCACTACCACACAGGTCGTCGTGAACCTTCCAGTCAAAGTCCAGCATGAGAGAAGGATCACACACAGTGAGGTCTAGAACAGAACTAGATCCTGAACCTGGGTTAGAGTACGTAGGTGAGCCATCGTTAAAGACACATAGGTTAAGGTGAGAAAAAAACATCTTCTAACATCTGACCTCTGCCATCATAATGGTCACTACCCCAAAGGTGAGCGTGACCGTTAAAATCCCCCATGAGAATAAAGGGAGGGGGCAGTTGATCTACTAAGTTAAAAATATCATTACTACAGACCCGCAGGGATGGTGGCAGGTAAACACTGCATATGGTTATGGTCTTCTTCAAGGTGACCTGAAGAAAGGTGTCGATGCTAACGGGGCTACATAAAATTTGGCTACTAATGAAAAGAGCCACTCCACCCGAGCGCCTCTCCGAATTAGAGCCTTTATGTATAACGTTAAAACCTTTTATGAACACAGGGTCCGAAGTCTTCAGGTAAGTCTCCTGAAGAGAGATTACTGAGGGGTTATAGAACTTGACTAAAAGACGCAATTCCTCAAAGTTAGCTTGAAAATCACGACAATTCCACTGAAGCAGAGAGTACATAGTTATGTCTTATCTGGGGGTGAAGAGTTTTTCCCCCCTTTTTTCCTTTGCCTTGGAAGGAGTTGAAGAAACAGAGGGGGGTCGGCTCCCGGGCCTCCTCTGGGTCTTCGGAGATGAAGGGGGTGGAGCGGCCGCAGCATCAGCAACGACAACTTCCACTCCCTCCATCTGCTCCTCCAATGCAGCATATTTGTTTTGAAGGGGGACATCAGTGTTCCCCTTCTGGGCCAGTGCGCACAGCGGTCCCATAGATTTCTTAGACTTCTGGTCCTGGGCAGCGTTTCTGCCGCTAGAGTTAGCGGACTTAGAAGGCTGGAGTTAACAAACCAACAGGTTTGGGTGGGGGCTGAGGCTTAGGGGCAACAGAAGGCGGCACTACCGGACCGGCAGTGTCCGCCTTCTGCGTTCCCTGGCTCCTCGTCACCACCGGAGGAGGGTTACACTACAGGGGCGAGAGGAGCCGAGGCTCCGCCCCCAACCAAGAAGTTGGGGTTTGACATGAAAAGTCTTTGGTGGGGCGCTTCCTGCCACCGCTGCACTGAAAGTATACACGGAGGTGTTAGAGGTTGGGGCAGCCGCAGCTGCATCAGGGCCTTCAACCAGTTTTTTGGCACCCAGAAAGGACAGCCCCTTCTCCACACGCACCTGCTGAATCTTGCACTCGGATATCCAACGAGGGCATTTCTTGTCCGAAGCCATATGCGCCCCCTGGCAATTCACACACAGGGGGGTGGCTGTGCAGGACTTATCAGCGTGTCCGGGCTTAGTGGAACGGGCGCATGAAGCCTCTGCCTGGCGGCATGTCTTCTGCCCATGGCCATACTTTTGGCACTTAAAGCACCGGAGGGGGAGAGGGACGTACTTCTTCACTCTCAACTTCCCCAGATGGTAGTAGGAGGGGTGGGGGTGCCAAACGTCAGGATGATGGTAGGGAGACGGATCTCCCCACCACCTCGCTTGGAAGCGAAGCGCCTGACGTAAGTCACCCCCTGAGACTTAAGCTTCCGTACAAGTTCATCTTCTGAAAGTTCTACCAAAGCTTGATCTTTGATTACGCCTCTTGACGAATTCATAGTTTTGTGGGGTGTGACCTCCACTGGAGTGTCTCCAATGGAAGAGAGGCAGCCCGTTGGAGTGTGCCCGGATACGGCAGTCCACCAGCAAGTCACCAGACCGGAGGCGCTGGGCTCAGGCCTGCCAACACGGCTCCTGAGGGTCTCCCCCACCAGAAATGGATTCAGCTTGGAAACAGGTTTGTCTGTCATCTTGCTATAAACAATGAGGTAGCGAGGCCATACAGCTGACGCCTGAGGCGTCGCCTCCTCACAGTCCGAGTCACTGTCATGTTCAATGTCGGTAGCTGTGTGCCGCTTCTGTGCAAGGTTGTTTTTGTTGTTGTTGTTGTTTTTTCATTTAATATTAGAGATATTCATCCGCCGGGGGTCCCCGCCCGCCACCGAGCCTAACAAGGGAAAGTGCAACTGTCGGCGGGTCTCCAGCCGACGCACAGTGGAGACTGCCCGAAAGATATACTCAAGGGGGTAAGCCCGATTGAACCGTTTGAGCCATCGCCTTCTAGCACACCGTTTAATGCAGGGGAATACTGGCGTAAAGCACCTAATCAGCAGCAGAGGCTATAGCATGGTGCTCCGTATAGCAACCCGCATGCCAACAGTGGGATAGGGCTCAACGTGACGAGAGCCGATTGACTAGGCCGGTACGACTAGCCTCCCGTTTAGGTAGAAGTCAAGGCCAAAGTGGAGTGTTTCAGCCACCAGGATCCTCTTCTCCCCCGACACGCGTCTCCAAGCACGGCAAACACTTGGGATCCAAAGGACCAAAAGCTCACGAGTATTTTTAAGGACCAATCCAACATGGTAAGACCTGGGTTGGCACAGCTCCTCAAAAACCGGACTAGTGAAAAAGACTGAACAACATATCTGCTGACATCAAGTCCTAATCCTGGACAAAGATGGCACCCCTCTGCTAGCTCTTTCAGTCAGGGACTGAGGAGACTACCCACCCACCCCACGTGGAGGCCGGTGCCGAGTGGGCTGTAGGTCTTCGGGAGGTCAAAGGAACCATTGTACCCCTCTGGCCTTCGGGGTACAATGGTTCCTTTGACCTCCCGAAGGCAAACAAGGGTCCGTGCCCCTCCGACCACCCCCACCCGGGTCTGCCCTGGGGGACTTGGGTGGGGTTAACTACTTAGTTCCCAGGGTCACCCTGGTCGGCCCCACAGGGTGGGTTTTTCCCTCTATTCTGGGGCATGTGTTTCTGTCTACCCTGGTCCATTCACCTGTATTTGCCTTTTTAAAACTCTCCCTACTGTCTGCACTGCCTGTAGCTCTTGATATTGGATGTGTGTTGCTAAATGGTCTTGGCTTTATTTAGGCCCCATGTGTTAGGTTTATTTAATGTATTTGACCGGCTGGTGACATACATTCAATGTTCTGTTTAGTTGTTTTTTTTTCACAAGCAGTGCAGGCACGTCCTGAGAAAGCCTTGTTGCTGTCGGGACGTTAAGCAATGTACAATCAATAAATCAAACCCCTCCGACCAATGACTGACATCAAAGGAATATACATTTATACATAACAGACTGATGACGTAATTTAAAATATTTCATGACGTTTCCGTCTCCAGTACTGAGTGCTTGATGTTTCGAACAACACTATGCAACTTTTTTACTTTAGAACGTTTTCGTGATCTTTTATAGAACAAAACTCGCATCCAAGATGCGTCATCGAGAGGCCGGCTGACAAAACATCCGCCATTTTTCGCTACAGGGGTTTTTATATCACTGTCACATGGTACGGTTTGCGCTAACGTGACTGGTCGTGTGACGTAGGGAGGAAAACAACTCAACTACTGTCCTTGTTGCTACTGAACAATGATACATCGCTTATGCCAATGGATTTTCTTGTCTTCGGTGCAGACACATTAGTCTCACAAGTCTCTCGGCTTCTGGGCCGGAGACTGACAGTCTCCCACTTCAGAGTGAGCCGACGTGTTCTGGGTGCTTGTACCGAGAGGCCGGCCCCAGTCAGCCTCCGTTAACCCCCTTAAAAATCAGTCAGTGCCGACACTGACCAAAGAGCCCCCAGGGTCCGAGGGACACGGACATAAAGCAGTCTCAGCAAGAGGCGTTGATCCTCATGAGCCCCCGCAATGATCTATGCCTCTTGCAGTTTGTTGTTGTCCGCTTTCTGTCGGCTGTCAAGGGGTTAGGGAACCGTCGCTCAATACAATGTCGCTTCGACCTTAAGGTTATGTAACTCCGTATCGACGATGTTGTGGTTTTGAGTGGGTTCGCCGGGAGTTTGTGTCGAGTCGTCTTCACAAGTGGGCGAAAGAACTCAAGATGAATCGGGGGTTTGGGAAAAAAATGAATTAGAAAACAAAGTTAACCCTCTTAGCCCCAAGGCCCCATTTCCCAAATTTGGGAGTTGTCACCTGACAACTATGTACCAGTTGCAGGCGATGGATGGACCGTGATAATTCAAGGGTAGTACCAGATTAGCTTGGCGCCTGTCGGCGCCAAGCTAATCTGGCACTACTCTTGAATTATCACGGTCCATCCATCGCCGGCCTGCGGTAGGGTTTTGGGGCTAAATGGGTTAACAAGCTAACCCAAAACAAAACCAAAAAAAAAAAAGTGAACCAATAAGCACGTTGCGTAAGCCGCGCACTTTAGTCAGGAAGCTATCATCACACAAAACGCCGTGTTCTTCACATCTCAACCATTAGCGTGCCATTTCGGTCTCGGCACCTCAGTCGTGGCCTGGAGTCCTCAGTGTCTCAAGTGATCCGGTCGACAACACATCAACGGTGCATCATTATACAGACATTAAACTCCGGATATTACAAAGTGCCTCGGGGCCCTTTTTTTTCCCCTGATTATTATATCCGAACTTAGCTATATGCGCAGTAATTCAGTTGCATAGAAAAGATGTCTTGCTATCCATATCTTGACTTGACTTCGCGAACGAAGATTCTATAGGGCTTGCCCACGTCGTCTAATTGTCATAGTCCGTGGGCGTTTCCTAAAGCCTGCGCGTGGAGCTTTTGGTGGAGTGCAGTGTGCGCAGTACTGCCCCACCTTTAAACCTTGGTCGTTGCCATGGCTAGCAAGCTGGACGGTGCATCGAGGTCCTCGGTCGTAGGTTTTATATCAGACTGTCCTGTCTTAGTCTCGGCTCAAAAGCCTCCCGGAGACACGGGGCTGATTCAGGGTTCCTCCCTTAGGCGCAAGCCTGCAAGCAGCAGGGACTCGTGGGGCCGGGGTCGTCTATGCCCGTGCAGATGTGAACATCGCCCACTGCCAGACGGTGACACCAGAGGAGAAAATCCAACGCCGGAACCGGTATCGAACTCGCACCTTGGCATTGGAGGCAGACGCCTTAACCACTGCGCCACTTCCCCGTCAATATCCATATAGGTTGGTTAGATCGGGGTTTAACGTCCACGGCACCGCCGATACGATAATGAATGGACGGACCGCCTGGCGGGCCGGTAATGGGGGACAGGGTAATCTATCGCCTATGTCGCCAGCTGGTCTAATAATGTTTACAGTTGTTTGTTATTCGGGGGTTTAACTCATTCGCGGCCAGCCGCATCCGGATGCGCGGCTTATGCCGCGCATCCAGATGCGGCTGGCCGCGAATGACTGAGTTAACCTCCACGGCACTGAATTGATAATGGGCGGACCTGACGGGCGGGTTATGGGGGAGAGGGAAATCTATTGCCTATGGAGTACGAACTAAACACTGATCAATTCAGGCGCACTGCAACTGTGCCACTTTGGTTTACCGGGACCTTTCAACGGACATGCCCGTGGAACAAGCCCGTCTTTTTTTCCCCTGAATTGCGAGTGCAGCTACCGGGGCCGGGACGGGGACTCGAACCCACGACCCGGCGATTCCCCGCCTTCGCTCTCATGCTCCGACGCTTAACTGCCTGAGCTATTTCGGACTGCTATCCATATTGATTTAAAAAAAAAAAAAATTAATGCTCGTTTTTTCACGAGGCTCGGCGATTATTTCCCACTCCCCCCTCGCCTCCCCCTTCCCTCCCCTAACCCCCTCCCCCCCCCCCACCACCCCCTCCCCATTGTTGTTTACTTTTTTCGGAGGTCTGATCGTTGCAGCTTTGTAGACTAACGACCGACTCCTCCCACCACCACCACCCCCCCCCCCCCACCCCACCCCAACCCCGTTTTCAAGTTCAACTTGATATTTCAGTTTGAGCTGGAAAGTAAAGGCCATTCCATATGGGCGCACAAAACATGTATGCACCCTCGTTACTGCCCTTGCGGCGTGGGAAGCAACACGGCGAAGGGGCATCTCAGTGGCATTGTCCAGCCGCTCTTGCCCCACCGCCTGGTGGTAAAATTCCAGAGATTCGCCGAAACGTTTTTTGCGCGTGTGTGCTGCGGAAAAAAAATTAAAAAGTGTGTAGTTTTATCCAGTGCGCCATTTTCGAGTTGCAGACTGAGTCAGCGATACAGGCCTGTCTGACAATATACTCCCTTCCGTCGCATAACGACCTTGACCAATAACTGCGGATCATCATGTCTCAAAAAGCGATCTGGACAGATCAAGCGATTTTTTACTTGACTTCAGGCGCGAGAACCACGGCGCGTCAACTGACAGAACTGCCAAAGGCCTTTAACTGGCCGGCAAACGCGGGTCGGCCAATGTGCACTAATGTGCGCCGCCTCCCAGGCCCAATGGAAGCTATCTTCCTATGCTCACAAACCAAATAGGAGAGACTACCGCTGGTAGAACAGTACATATACCAAGGGGAATTACTCAGCCCTGGACATACAAACGATTAGATCCCCTGCCCCCTCTTATACGCAGGTAAATAACATAGCGATCATAATCATGCTACATCCCTGGGGGTGTATATGATCGTCTTGTCAGTTCTGTGACCTGCGTATTTCAGTGTCTGTGGGCTTGCGATCGGGTTGCTTGCTGCTATGCCTTTAGCTAGTATGTTTTGTTCGTAGGACAACACACAATGACAGTCCGAAATAGCTTTTAAGCGTCGGAGCAGGAGAGCGAAGGGAATCGCCGGGTCGTGGGTTCGAATAGTCTCCGTCCCGGCTCCGGTAGCTGGACTCGCAATCCAAGGAGGAAAAAAAAAAAAAACGGGCTTGTTCAATAGCATGTCCGTTCAAAGGTCCTGGTAAATCAAAGTGGCACAGTTGGAGTGCGCCTGAGTTGATCAGTGTTTAGGTCGTACTCCATAGGCAATGGATTAGTCCCTGTTCCCCCATAACCCTTCCGTCAGGGCCGTCCATTATCACTTCGTTGCCGTGGACGTTAAAACCCGAACTAACCAACCAACAACACACAATGTATTGGCCATTCAGTTCAGTCTTAGGACTCAGTGTGATCCACTTGTTAACCTCCTCCCTGCCACTGTACGTACTATTTGTTTCTGAAATCTTTGTTCCTTTGACGACCCGCTAAAGCCAAACGGCCCGACCAAGAAACATGGATACAAATTGGTCTCAGCAAGAGGCATAGATCCTTATGAGCCCCCGCAGTTGCGGGGGCTCATGAGGATCTATGCCTCTTGCAGAACGTGAAACGTGTTAGTTTTCGCGACAGTAAAGGGGTTAAAACGTTGACCGAATATCAGTGCCCGGCGCGGAGAGAGCTGATCGGTGCACGCATCACGCAGCCGCGGCACTAGTACCACTCAGCCTACTATTACAGATCACTGTTACATAAGTACGGACAGACTAAATTTACACAGCTGAGTGGGTCAGTTTCGCTACATTGTGAGTAGCGTGCACTAAACGTCGAGTCAGTCAAGTCTATCGCCTATCGGGCATTCCAGTTGACGGATCTCTCCCGCCGGCCTCTCTGCCAAGCTGTTTGTTTATCAGCCATCACGCACCCTCCGTTCCTCCAGTGAAAAACTTTTTAAAATCCCGAAGCTTAACATGAAAACTGTCGGGGAGCGTTCTTTCACCTTTTTAGCCCCAAGTGTGTGGAATTCACTGCCAACTGAAATGCGGAATCTGCCCACATTGTCACAGTTCAAAGCTCACTTAAAGACTTTTCTTTTTTGTCGGGTATTTAACATTTCGCTCATATTTAGCTAACTTTTGACTGACTGCCATTTATTCTGATCCTAGAGGAAGTGAATGTAAGGTGTTGGGAAGAGATGTGGTGGTTTAACTTGAGTAGTGTATAATTGTGCGTGTGTGTCTGAGAGAGAGGGTGTGCTGTTGTGTATGCGCAGTGAGTCCAGTGTTTTCCTGGAGAACAGCGCTATACAAGAACTATGTATTATTATTATTATTTTAATTCATTCACGTGAATTGGTACCTACTCAGAAACAAATCACGGACCTGCCACACCGTTTTTTCAAAGCGCTTGGAGGTTGTTGGATAATTTTTTTCCCTAAGAATAAGGCTCAACAATCTTCATTTTTATTATCATCATTGTTCGTGACAAATTTAAGCCTGTAGTCTTTGTGCTGTCATTGTATGATTTGAGGTTTAACCCCTTCTCTCAGTGCCACTGTACGTACCATGGGGGCGTGATGAGTAATGCAGATCCGCTGCGCGCGGCCACCGCGTACATAGCTCAAGTCAGAGTATTCTGACTTGAGCTTAGTAGGCGGTGGCCGGCGCGCACGCGGTGACGCAGCGGATTTGCATTAGTCAAAGCACTATCGACAGGCCCCTATGCACTGTACGCAGTCTGAAATCTGCGTGTCAGTTCAACGCAAAAGATCTCCAGCCGTCCCATGAACAATGGAATACAAAGTGGTGTCAGCAAGAGGCATAGATCCTCATGAGCCCCCGCGAATGCGGGGGCTCATGAGGATCTATACCTCTTGCAGTATTGTGGTGTCCATTTTTTTTCGGCAATGAAAAGGGGTAACTCTCTGAAACCATAATAATTACTAAATGAAATTTGAAGTCTGTTGATGATGGCGCTGCAATTAACTCATTCAGCCCGACGCACTTATTTCCCCCAATTCTGGAGGCGTCATCTAACGACTATGCACCTGTTGCAGGAGATGGATCGACCATGATAATTCAAGGGTAGTGCCAGAATAGCCTTGGCACCTCTAGGCGCCAATTAGCTATTCTGGCACCACCCTTGAACTAAAGCCATTGGTCTATATCCTTATCTGTAAGTATTACTTTAATGTAGCTTGCATATGGCAGTGTACAAAATTGAAGCTTTAGCCTCACTATGGTATGGGTTAACAAGCCATTTTTCAGACAACACTCTTTCCGGCTCAGTGTTTGATTTACTTGGCTTATACAGGTATGCCAGCAAACACTGACATTTGTTAGTTTGTTATTAGGGTTTAAAACCCACTGAACAGGCGACTACCCAGTAAGCAGAGGTCCTCGGGCCAACGACCGCCGCAGTGAGCCCGAAGACGTTTTGCTACTGGGGTAAGGCCGTCTCACGGAACAACTGAACAAATTTGGGACCACTGGCGTTTTCAGTGTAATAACCAAAGTTTACTTATCATTTTCAGATTTGATTTCATTTGATTACCCGAAGTCAGTGCTAACTGAAATGAAACCGGTCAAGCGAGGCTGGGTAAACTCAAAAGATTGAACGGTGTTAGGCACACTAGCACCAAAATACAGCGAAATTGGCCACTCCTGCGCGACTGGCGTGCCTGGCCGACTTTCTGACGTTCGTCGAGTCCAGCAGAATGACCAGTGGCCTGCCCTGGCGCTTCGTGCGCCATTACTTCATTTCTATTTTCTGTCCTCTTAGTCACAGCTAGAAGCACCAGTTTTCTCATTTTGAGGAGCAAAGATACAGGTAGACACACCACGTTTTAGGTGCATAAATTTGACCCGAATTCTGCTGGGACTGATTTGGCAAAAGTCATATGAGTCATATTTTGAGAATAGCGAAATTTTTAAGTGTAGCAAACCTCGCCGGCATTTCGCAAAATGGTCATACTGGCTTTTTGCCAAATACATGTAGCAACAGAATTGTTTCTTGGTCAGCCGGGTTTCTGGAACGTCTTTTTTTCGGCAGACCCGACTAAATTAGCACCTTCCGCCACGGTAGCGTAGCGATGGAAGTTCTCGCAGTGTAAGGATACCATTGTGCAAAAGGCTAAGATGGTCCAGCCAAACAAAACTCCACATTTTCGCAAGCAAGAGTTGAGGCGTAAATTCTCATGAGCCCCTGCGAGTGCGGGGGCTCATGCGAATCTATGCCTCTTGCAGACGGAAAGTGGTTTAGATTCTCATTAGACTCAAGTAACTGCAGGGTCCTACAGCACGCGCGGGTCTTCCAAGCTTGTCGCACATGGTCCGCCAGGTCCGCCAGCGCGCGAAAGGAGACAAAGTCGGTCAATGGCCATGTGACGCAAAACTACGGTGGCCGCGATGGCTCATATGGTAAACCCAATCGCTCATCTAGAGTCCGACAGCCGGAAGCAATGATCTTGGCAAAGCAGACCTCTTCAACGGTAGACTAGTAGATGCTGTGCCGCAGTGTGGTATGCGTACTGTGCAGGAGGCCATACAGCAACCCATGTATATGATTATTATTCTGGACCAAAAAAGGGTTTATGTGAAGTCAGTCATTTGTGTCAAGGCCAAAATACAAAATACTGATTTGTCACCGGCAGAGGCCACATACAGAGCCGTCTTAAAGTACGGCCATTACGCGTAAATTTGAACACACTAAGTCAGCACCACTTTGTGTTTGTTATGCCTTGCCGACACACATAATGAACTTTAACGGGCAGCAGTTGGGACACTCATCAAAGGCACACGCGTAATCGTACTTATTTATTCTGAACAGCCGTTAGCGTGTCAATCTATTTTTAGCTGTATCTCGTACTGAAAGCGTTGTATTTATAGAACGGAGTAGAGTCATTGTCAAATTACTTGATGTCAAAACGACGTGTGCTGAACTGGATTGTCTGTGCCGTCTAAATAAACCATATCCGTCTATACCTGTGTGTAGCGTTTCAGCGTAACCTCAGTGTTACAGAACTGCGTGTATATTTAAACAGTTACGACGGTAGTGGGCCTTCAATATTACCCATGAAGCGTACAATATCTACGGCACTGCACGTCTCAGTGGCCATCAGCGGCCATAGGCGGGCAGTTCTGCTGTCATCACGATTGCGCAATACTACGAATAATCTGCCGGGTTTGGCAAAAGTCGGCATTTGCCATTGTTAGAAAAGCGACATTTCCATTGTTATACCGTACTAGTGAATATTTAAGAAAGCTCGCTTTTCTCAGAAATGGAATCTGGCTTTTGCCGCGTCATGACGGCAGAAACTTGATCAGCTCAGTTTTAAGACTGAAATGCTGGAAAGAGAACTTAGTATGGTCACAAATTCATGATGCATTGCCGCCGCCATTCAGTCGGCCAAGACCGAGCTGACTTAGCTCATCTCTGTGTTTGATCCAAGGCCACATAGACTGAACGGCCTCTGGTTGTCTCCGTCAATTCGGCGCCACCTCTGATAAGCGGTAGAGAATCGATGCAACCAGTGTGTTGCAATGCAGATCGGCATGGATTTCACCTGTATATGACCCAGCCTCAAGTTTGCACCCCGACTAATCCGGCAGCTCACTTAGAACGTGACATGGCGCACAGCAGACCCCATCTCGTTCATTTTGTAAAAGTGAAAAACGTGACGTAAAGATAGTCGTTTCAGTAGCCTGCACCAGCAACAAACTGACTCAAACAACAAGAATAACTGACAACAGTGATAGGCAGTAGGAAGTAGTAATACTGCTGCTTCCTACTGTTTGTTATTGTTGTTGCTGGTTGTGTTTGTTTGTGTTTGTTTGATTGTTTCATATTAATATGACGCTGAAAAAGAGATTAAAAATCTCACAGTATTATTTTGAGACAATAAATGGAATATGGCCAATCGATGTTTTTAATATTGAGTCTCAATCAGTGTGCATAATAAAATATGCTTTTTAATTCCTTTATCTTTTTGTTGTCGGTAACGGGTTTGGTCGAAGTAATTCCTGCAGGAATCACCTCGCCGACCAAAATCGCTTCCGACACCCAAAGGGTTAATCGTATTCATGAACCAGTTATCTTCCCCCGTGTATCAGCGTTTGGTAATCAATACCTCATGACATATAAAACTGAAATACTTCAGAAGTAAAACATGGTTGTTGTTTTTGTTGTTTTTTTTTTTTTTTTTTTTTTTTTTTGGTCAACCACTGACGTAGTCTGCCTTAAATATAATAGGTCAGTCACTTGAGCCAATGAACTGCAGAAAAAGCCGCAATCCTTGTGCATTATACGGCCTCTGGCAATATGCCCATCACTGACGCAAGTGCCGTTTTAACTCATTCACGGTGTCCAGGATCAATAGCTGCGAAAGCCGCCATGAGCTATGCCGGCGGCAACTGACGCTATACGAGGCTTGGCGCAGCTATTGGTTTGGGGCGCGGCCTTGACCGAGTCGAATCTGTGTCGTAGGAACCGGGTAGGGTCAGAAGGGGAAAAAATCATGTAGACTTTCAGTGTTTGATTTGTATGTTTGAAGTTTTCGTGGCCAACTGTCTCGCTAACCTCTCCTTTCCCCGTTGTTGCATACCGAAGGTCAAACAGCCCTCACCTCTCCCCCATTAGCCTCCTCCACCCTCATCCCCACCCCGGCCACCCCCCACCCTCCTCCCGTGTCCACTATATCCTTCCCCGTTTTTTGTTTTTGTTTGTTTGTTTGTTTGTTTTTAAAACCAATATCATACTGAGGCTAAAAGCAGCAAATTCGTATACTGCCATATGCAAGGTACATTATAGTATTTACAGATAAGGATATAGACCAATGGCTTTAGTTCAAGGGTAGTGCCAGAATAGCTTGGCGCCTAGAAGCGCCAAGCTATTCTGGCACTACCCTTCAACTATTTTAGTCAAACTTATTTCACAGACTGGTGTATTCCGAATGATAAGGGTTAACCAGTCCGGGCTGGACAGTAATATGTAAGGTAAGCTGGGCTTCCTCGCAATCGCCCCCATCCCCCATTAAAAATATCTTCCTGAGGCACTGTTTACTCGTTCAAGCGCCTCGCGTCAACAGCTGCGAAAGCGTCGTATAGCGTTGCCGCCGGCTATTGATGCGGGGCGCCTTGAACGAGTTAACTCCAGTCAAAATGGGCGATGCTGTTTTCGAGACTTGGTGTCACTGAGAAAAGATCTTCAGCTGAGAGACACCAAGCTAATCGGCGATTTATAGGTCTGTTGTGATGAGGCACGTGAACGCCTTATATCGATCCGTGACATTTTGTGCGACAGCTGTAGATTATTATATATAATAGTACTGTCACCTGAGTGCAAATATTCATCACGTGAGTGCAAATATTCATCACGTGATCGACAGTGACTAGGTGTCCTTTAGTATGTGGGTCAGAACTGTGTGAACCCAGCAGGGGAAAAAAAAATCGATCGGGCGACAAAGACTTTCTCAGGGCATGCCTGCGCAGCTCGTGAAAAACAGAATGTTGAATGTATGTCGCCAGCTGGTGTAATATGTTTGTTGTTTGTTTGTTCGGGGTTTAACTCATTCGCGGCCGGCCGCATCCGGATGCGCGGCTTATGCCGCGCATCAGGATGCGGCTGGCCGCGAATTAGTTAAAGTCCACGGCACCAAAGCGATAACGGACGGCCGGCCTGACGGGCGGGTTATGGGGGACAGGAAAATCTATTACCTATGGAGTACGACCTGAATACTGATCGATTCAGGCGCACTGCAAATGTGCCGCCTGAATTACCAGGACCTTTCAACGGACATGCTATGGAACAAGCCCGTCTTTTTTCCCCCTGGTTTTGCGAGTCCAGCTACCGGGGCCCGAACGGGGACTCGAACCCACGACTACCCGGCGATTCCGCTCTTCGCTCTCTTGCTCCGACGCTTAACCGCCTGAGCTATTTAGGACTCACTCTGGTCTAATATGTTAAATAAATCTAAGACATGCTTGGGTCGCTGTACTTAAAATATGCATGCTAATTCATTGTACCGTTGTTTACAAAAACAAGATGTGACCCCAGCCCAAAGTTGTTCCTATTTTCAAGCTTATCCTTCTGATCCATCTCCATCTATTCTAACCCACCCTCTGATTCACACACAAATAAAGACGGACATACGGCGCTTCCTGCTGTTCGTAAGCTCTGTGGTCTGGCTGTAGCGATAGCTATTCTGAAGAAAAATCAGTAATAGCACGCGCAGCGAAATGACGTCAATTCAAGCTTCACGTCATGGCATCGTTAGTCCCACGACGCCGTGTTCATAGGGACGACTCACGTCACTCATCGCAGTACTAAAATTTTACGTATTAGAGGATCAAACTTTGCAATTTTCTTGCTGATTTTCACACCTAGAATTTAGTTAGCTGTTGTCTTATATTATGTGTAGCCCAGGTGTGTGTGTGTGTGTGTGTGTGTGTGTGTGTGTGTGTGTGTGTGTGTGTGTGTGTGTGTGTGTGTGTGTGTGTGTGTGTAGTGTGTGCTTGTTTGTGTATGTGCGTGCGTGTTTCGTGTTAGGAATGTGCCTACATGGTGCGAGCTAGTGTTTATTTTGTTTTTTATATTTTTTTTATTTATTTTATTTTTTTCACCATTTTAAAATTATTTCTGTGTTGTAAAGCGCTCCGAGCTTGCTGTCTGTGGGGAAGGGCGCTATATAAAAACTATGTATTATTATTATTATTATTATTATGCATACTCATTGTTTAACCCATTCAGCCCTGACGCACTACAGCAGGAGATGGATCGACCATGATAATTCAAGGGTAGTGCCAGATTAGCTTGGCGCCGACAGGCGCCAAGCTAATCTGGCACTGCCCTTGAATTATCATGGTCGATCCATCTCCTCCAATGGCATAGTCATTAGATGACGCCTCCAAAATTTGGGAAATACGGCCGTCGGGCTGAATGAGTTAAACGTATTTTGAATGTGCACTTGAAAATGGCTTGGGTGGCGAGGATTGGCCCGAGGGGGGGGGGGGGAGGGGAGGGAGGGGAGGGGGGAGGGGGTGTTTCTGAGAGAGGCTGAAACAAATGGCACTTAGCTACACAAATAAATGCATGGGGTCGACCAGGTTCCAAGTAGCCTCTAGACTCAGGAAGGGACTCACTGAGCCGAACATCATAAAAAAAAAAGTAGTCTTCATCATCTTTATGAAGGTAAATCCATCCAAAGATTCTCAGCCGTCACAGGAGCATGGATTGACTGACAAATCGGTTACAGCAAAACGGGCCGGCATAGATCCTCATGAGCCCCCGCAATTGCGGGGTCTTATGAGGCTCTATGCCTCTTGCCGCATGGGGCATGGGTGTTCAGTGTTCATGTCATTTCACTGAAGGAAATAAACAAGATCGTAGTGTGCGGATGCAGGGGTTCATGGTAATCCATACCAGGACCAGTGCAACCGGAAATGACTTTGCCAGCGCACTGGACTGTCTCGGCGTTGGGATTAATCATAAAAACAGAGTGTGCAGCACCCCAAGACCGGTAACCCGTGCCTTGTACCCAGGTGTAGCACTTACTTACTTACTTACTTACTTACGCCTGTCACCCCTACCCGGGTATAGGCCGTCGACGAGAGACCTCCAGCAACTCCTGTCCTGTGCTTCTCCTTCGATTCTACTCCAGGTGGTTCCCAGTCTCTTGATGTCTGCTTGGAGGTCTCGACGCCAGGAGTTTCTCGGCCTACCTCTTTTCCTCTTTCCCTGGGGTTCCATGTCAATGCCTGCCTAGTGATACTGGAAGCTGGCTTTCTCAGACTGTGACCGATCCATCCCCATCTTCTTCGCCCAATTTCATTCTCTGCTGTTATCTGCTCTGTTCTCTCCCAGAGTCTGACGTTGCTGATCTTCTCTGGCCAGTGGATTTTCAAAATTCTTCTAAGGCAACTGTTCATGAATGTCTGTACTCTGTTGACTGTGGTTTTTTTTTTTTTTTTTTGTCTTCTCCAAGTCTCTACTCCATATAGGAGAACTGCTTCTACATTGGAGTTGAAAATCCGGACTTTGGTGTGTTGTGACAGCTCTCTGGAACTCCACACTTTTTTCAACTGGAGAAAGGCTGCTCTGGCTTTACCGATTCGTGCTCTGATATCTGCATCAGTGCCGCCTTTTTTGTCTATGATGCTCCCGAGATAGGTGAAGGACTCCACCTCCTCCAACGGGGTGCCAGCAAGCAAGACTGGTTCTTCCCTGGTTGCGTTAAGCCTCATTGTATTTGTTTTCTGTTTGTGAATGGTGAGGCCCACTTAGGACGAGATGTCAGCAAGCCTCGTGGTCTTGTCCTGCATTTGTTGATGAGTGTGGGACAGTAATGCCAAGCCGTCTGCAAAATCGAGGTCGTCAAGCTGTGTCCACAGTGTCCACTGTATTCCACTTCGTCTGTGCTCTGTGGTCATCTTCATGACCCAGTCTATGGCCAGTAGGAAGAGAAACGGAGACAGCAGACACCCCTGCCTGACACCAGTTCTGACCTGGAGCTCCCTGGTGAACTGCCCTTCGTGGATCACGCGACATGTCATGCCATCGTAGCTGCTCTTGATCAGGCGGACGAGCTTTGTGGGTACACCGTAGTGTCGTAGGAGTTTCCACAGAGTCTCTCGGTCCACGCTGTCAAATGCTTTCTCATAATCCACAAAGTTGACGTACAGCGGGGAGCTCCACTCCAGAGACTGTTCCACGATGATGTGGAGAGTGGCGATCTGGTCTGTACATGATCGGTTCTTCCTGAATCCTGCTTGCTGGTCTCTCAGCTGGGGGTCAACGGAGCTCTTCATTCTCTCTAGGATGATCCTGTTGAAGACCTTTCCTGGTACTGACAGCAAGGTGATTCCTCTGTAGTTGGAACACCTGCTGAGGTCGCCTTTCTTGGGAAGCTTGATTAGGTACCCCTCCTTCCAGTCAGCCGGCATCACCTCCTCTTCCCAGATGTTTCCAAACAGTGGGTACAGCATCTCCACTGTTGTCTCTAGGTCTGCTTTCAGAGACTCCGCTGGGATGCCATCTGGGCCTGCTGCTTTGCCGTTCTTCAAAAATGCCACTGCTCTTCTGATCTCTTCCCGGCTGGGTCTGTCACAGCTGATGGGTAGGTCAGTCTCTGCCGGCTGGATGTCTGGGGGGTCGGGTGGGCTAGGTCTGTTCAGTAACTCTTCAAAATACTCGGCCCATCTGTCGAGTTGGTCTGCTCTGTCTGCAATAGGCTTGCCTTCTTTGTCTTTTACTGGTCTTTCTGTATGGCCATACTTGCCCGACAATCTTCTGGTAATGTGTAGAGCTGTTTTATGTTGCCGCTGCCTGCTGCCTTTTCTGCCTCTGCTGCCAGGCTTTCTGTGTAGGCCCTCTTGTCTGCCCTGATACTCCTCTTCACCTCGCGGTTGGCTTCCGAGTATTCCTCCTGTGCCCTTACTTTGGCTGCTCTCGTACGACTGTTGTTGACAACTGCTTTCTTCTGCTTCCTCACTTCTATCTTCTTCAAGGTCTGTGCCGACAGCCAGTCCTTGTGATGGTGTTTCCTGAACCCTACAGTGTCTTTGCAGGTTGAGTTCAGCGCCTCTCTAACTGCCTTCCACTGCTGCTCTGTGGTGACCGCCTCCTCTTCATTTACTAGCTCCTGTAGCACTTGAAACCGGTTGGACAGCACCAGTTTGAACTCTTCTCTAACTCCAGTTTCTCTCAGGAGGCCTACATTATAGCGCTGTCTTCTTGTTGTCACTGTGCGGCTTTTTTTTAGCTTGAGCTTCATTCTTAAGGTAAGCAGATGGTGGTCTGAGGCGACATCTGCTCCCCTCCTCACTCAAACATCTTGAAGGGATCTTCTAAATTTCTTAGGTGTAGCACTACATGTGGAATAATCAGTCCGTCCCCAGGGTCAGCCGGTGTGGTCAATAGGATGCAGACGCAGGGGCCCCAGTTAACTCATATCATACTGAAGCTAAAAGCTTCAAATTTGTACACTGCCATATATGCAAGCAACATTACAGTGCTTACAGATAAGGATATAGACCAATTGCTTTAGTTCAAGGGTGGTGCCAGAATAGCTTGGCGCCTAGAGGCGCCAAGCTATACTGGCACTACCCTGGAACTATTTGATTCAGTCACAGACTGGTGTATTCCGAATGATAAGGGTTAATCTGTGCTTGTTTTGCACAGCGGCGGCGGAAATTAATTATACTTTCTTTCAGTGAATGAACTTTAATCTTTTTACTTTTTTTTTTGTTTTGTTTTGTTTAGCTGTCTGAAGTCGGAGGAAAACAGTAAACAATAAACGCTGATTCGTCCTGTTGATCGTACCTGACGCATGTCTTGAAATAACCTTAACATCACAACTATTATTTACGTGTCGCAATAAAAAAAAAAAAACTCCAACTGCGAAAAGTGTATGACAGTTACATTTATCTGAAAACATGACTGTTTATATCCTGTAGTCTAGGCCATCAGGGTGGGTTTTTTTCTGTTAATGGAATCAGATCTCTCTGTCTGTCTGTCTCTGTCTGTCTGTCTGTCTATGTCTGTCTGTTTCTGTCTCTGTGTCTGTCTGTCTGCTCTCTCTCTCTCTCTCTCTCTCTCTCTCTCTCTCTCTCTCTCTCTCTCTCTCTCTCTCTCTCTCTCTCTCTCTCTCTCTCTCTCGGGGCGGATCTGAGGGAAGGGGATTCGGCCCCCCCCCCTCCCCGGCCCTAATTCTTTAAAATGCTATAACAAAGTCCTTTTTTGGGTGGTGTTGACCCCCCCCCCCCCCACCACCACCACCACCACCACCACCACCCACCCACCCACCCCGCCTTTTTAATTTTTTTCGCCCCATGGAAGCAGGGTCTAGCGTCAAGGAGGCCTTTTTTTATTATCAGGTTGAAGGTCCCAAACAACGGTTAGAACCCCCCACCCCCAACCGTTCCCCTCGAGGTAACTGATCCGCCCCTTCTCTCTCTCTCTCTCTCTCTCTCTCTCTCTCTCTCTCTCTCTCTCTCTCTCTCTCTCTCTCTCTCTCTCTCTCTCTCTCTCTCTCTCTCTCTCTCCATTTAAAAACACTAACCCACCTTGCCTCCTTTAAAACAAAACTACACATATACCTGATGGAAACTATCTTAGATATATTATTTTGTATCCTGTCATTTTGATGAAAGGTTATGTAAATGTATATATTATTATGTTAGTACGTGCATTTACACGGCTGTAAACGTGTGTGTATGTATGTTTGATTCTTGGTACTTTGTGCTTGTTTTTGCTTTTGTGCTATGATATGTGTGGGTTTTTTTGTTTTGTTTGGGGTTTTTTTTTTTTTTTGGGGGGGGGGGGGCTTTTTTTCTTCTTCTTCTTTTTCCTACGTAATTTGTGCTGAGGGGTGTTATTTCCTTTTTTTGTATTTGTTTATTGTTACCTTAGTATCATTTTCTGTTCTGTACTGCGTGTGTCTGTACTTATTTAGTTATGATCTTTGTTTGCGTCAAATATTTTTTTGCTTGTCTTCAGTATATTTCATGTTGTAGTATGTTAGCAACGGCAAGTTTGAAAAATGACGTATTTGTATCTGTCAAAACTTCTACCGTTATGTAATAAAGTTTTATCTCTCTCTCTCTCTCTCTCTCTCTCTCTCTCTCTCTCTCTCTCTCTCTCTCTCTCTCTCTCTCTCTCTCTCTCTCTCTCTCTCTCTCTCTCTCTCTCTCTCTCTCTCTCGGCTCTCTCTCTGGCCGTGCACGATTGTTAAAGGCCCACTACCGCCGTAAATGTTCAAAGATACACTTCTGTAACAGATGGTTACGAAAACTGACGCTACACACAGGTCTAGATATAATTTAAATACAGGAGAATCCAGTTCAGCACACGTCGTTTTACTTACTTCTTACTTACTTACGCCTGTCACCCCTACCCGGGTATAGGCCGTCGACGAGAGACCTCCAGCAACTCCTGTCCTGTGCTTCTCCTTCGATTCTGCTCCAGGTGGTTCCCAGTCTCTTGATGTCTGCTTGGAGGTCTCGACGCCAGGAGTTTCTTGGCCTACCTCTTTTCCTCTTTCCCTGGGGGTTCCATGACAATGCCTGCCTAGTGATACTGGAAGCTGGCTTTCTCAGACTGTGACCGATCCATCCCCATCTTCTTCGCACACGTCGTTTTGATATCAAGTAATTTGACAATGACTCTACTCCGTTCTAGAAATACAACGCTTTTAGTACGAGAAACAGCTAAAAATAGATTGACTCGCTAACGGCTAGGCAGAATAAATGTGCGATTACGCGTGTGCTTTTGCTGCGTGTCCGAACTCCTGTTACAGTTTATTAAGTGTGTCGACAAGGCATAACAAACACAAATGGTGCTGAAATGTGTCTTCAAATTTAGGCGTAATGGTACTTTAATGTTTCTTTCGGCATTGGTTCCTGAACAGTGAGCTCCCGGGTCCCCGGCCTGACAGTTCAAGTAACGGTAGGCAAACAGTGTAGCAATTGCCGCGCTAGCTGGTCTGCGAATGTTGGAACTTACAGCTGGAAAAACCGGTCGTAAGGCCCAAAATTACAGACCAGCGCACGCACCTGCCTCATGACTAGTCTGTACGGGTCAGGCTCAGTATATCGCGGTCCTCGGGGGCTCATAATGTCAGCCGGCACTATTCGCGATCGCTTTATCATTTGACGGGTAGCGCTAAATATACGTAGACCGGCTCTCGAAACAAAAAACAAACAAAACAAAAAAAAAAAAAAACACGCTTGGTACGACGTCGGCCGAAGACCTTTTGCTCACGGCCGTGGGAGCCGGAGACCTGTGCGCGTTGCATCCAATAAAGCGACCCGTATCACTTGCAGCGCGATCAATACTATACTGAGGCTGACCGGCTGACCGAGTTTTAGTCTTAAGTGGCCCAGTTCGAGTCAATATGTAGAAACCTTACCGGGTCTGAGTGACAGTCGTGCCCTTTCAATGAGTAGCAGTTATTCCTAAACTGGAACCGAGTCGAAGACAGTATAGCAGTCGTAACTGACCCCGCGGCCAGTTTATCATTAGAGTGTGGAGGGAAGACAGTTTGAGGTTGCGCCCGTTTATAGTAAGGTCTAAATAGTCTATATTCGCTGTTTCGCTGGATGGCCACGATCGCTATGCGGGGCCGTGCGCGCTCAGTCGTACTGTTAACCCTTATCATTCGGAATACACCAGTGTGTGAAATACGTTTGATTAAAATAGTTCAAGGGTAGTGCCAGAATAGCTTGGCGCCTCTAGGCGCCAAGCTATCCTGGCACTACCTATAGAGGCGCCAAACTATTCTGGCACTACCCTGGAACTAAAGCCATTGGTCTATATCCTTATCTGTAAGTATTATGCTTGCGTATGGCAGTGAACAAATTTGAAGCTTTTAGTCTCAGTATGTTAGGGGTTATTACCGGAAGAGTACCTCAACCTGTAGATGTTAATGAGGCCGCTTCTTTCCGCGAGCGAGATGCTTATTTTCACAATCTCAGGCAAGCGAGACTCCAGTATCACTAGGCAGGCATTGTCATGGAACCCCCAGGGAAAGAGGAAAAGAGGTAGGCCGAGAAACTCCTGGCGTCGAGACCTCCAAGCAGACATCAAGAGACTGGGAACCACCTGGAGTAGAATCGAAGGAGAAGCACAGGACAGGAGTTGCTGGAGGTCTCTCGTCGACGGCCTATACCCGGGTAGGGGTGACAGGCGTAAGTAAGTAAGTAAGGCAAGCGAGATGCTTATTTTCACCATCTCAGGCGAGCGAGATGCTTATTTTCACCATCTCAAGCGAGCGAGATGCTTTATTTTCACAATCTCATGCGAGCGAGATGCCTATTTTCACAATCTCAGGCGAGCGAGATGCTTATTTTCACAATCTCAGGCGAGCGAGATGCTTTACAATTTCAGGCGAGCGAGATGCTTATTTTCACAATCTCAGGCGAGCGAGATGCTTATTTTCACAATCTCAGGCGAGCGAGATGCTTATTTTCACCATCTCAGGCGAGCGAGATGCTTATTTTCATTATCTCAAGCGAGCGAGATGCTTATTTTCACAATCTCAGGCGAGCGAGATGCCTATTTTCACAATCTCCGGCGAGCGATATGTTTATTTTCACAATCTCAGGCGAGCGAGATGCCTATTTTCACAATCTCAGGCGAGCGAGATGCTTATTTTCACAATCTCAGGCGAGCGAGATGCTTACTCACAATCTCAGGCGAGCAAGATGCTTATTTTCACAATCTCAGGCGAGCGAGATTCTTATTTTCACAATCTCAGGCGAGCGAGATGCTTATTTTCACAATCTCAGGCGAGCAAGATGCTTATTTTCACCATCTCAGGCGAGCGAGATGCTTATTTTCACCATCTCAGGCGAGCGAGATGCTTACTCACAATCTCAGGCGAGTGAGATGCTTATTTTCACAATCTCAGGCGAGCGAGATGCTTATTTTCACAATCTCAGGCGAGCGAGATGCTTACTCACAATCTCAGGCGAGTTACTCACAATCTCAGGCGAGCGCCGAGTGAGATGTTTATTTTCACAATCTCAGGCGAGCGAGATGCTTATATTCACAATCTCAGGCGATGCGAGATGCTTATATTCACAATCTCAGCGAGGCCACGGCGAGCGAGATGCTTATTTCTCTCAGCAGCATCATCTCAGGCGAGCGAGATGCTTATTTTCACCATCTCAGGCATGCGAGATGCTTATTTTCACAATCTCAGGCCGACGAGCGAGATGCTTATTTTCACCATCTCAGGCGAGCGATATGCCTATTTTCACAATTTCAGGCGAGCGAGATGCTTATTTTCACAATCTCAGGCGAGCGAGATGCCTATTTTCACAATCTCAGGCGAGCGAGATGCTTATTTTCACAATCTCAGGCGAGCGAGATGCTTTTTACCATCAGGCAGCGAGATGCTTATTTCACAATCTCAGGCGAGCGAGATGCTTATTTTCACCCACAATCATCCAGGCGAGCGAGCGAGATGCTTATTTTTCACACCATCTCAGGCGAGCGAGATGCTTATTTTCACTCAGGCGCGAGATGCTTATTTTCACCATCTCAGGCGAGCGAGATGCTTATTTTCACAATCTCACGGCGAGCTAGGCGAGATGCCTATTTTCACAATCTCAGGCGAGCGATATGTTTATTTTCACAATCTCAGGCGAGCGAGATGCCTATTTTCACAATCTCAGGCGAGCGAGATGCTTATTTTCACAATCTCAGGCGAGCGAGATGCTTATTTTCACAATCTCAGGCGAGCAAGATGCTTATTTTCACCATCTCAGGCGAGCGAGATGCTTATTTTCACAATCTCGGGCCGACGAGCGAGATGCTTATTTTCACAATCTCAGGCGAGCGAGATGCTTACTCACAATCTCAGGCGAGCAAGATGCTTATTTTCACAATCTCAGGCAAGCGAGATGCTTATTTTCACAATCTCAGGCGAGCGAGATGCTTATTTTCACAATCTCAGGCGAGCAAGATGCTTATTTTCACCATCTCAGGCGAGCGAGATGCTTATTTTCACCATCTCAGGCGAGCGAGATGCTTACTCACAATCTCAGGCGAGCGAGATGCTTATTTTCACCATCTCAGGCGAGCGAGATGCTTATTTTCACAATCTCAGGCGAGCGAGATGCTTATTTTCACAATCTCAGGCCGACGAGCGAGATGCTTATTTTCGCCATCTCAGGCGAGCGAGATGCCTATTTTCACAATCTCAGGCGAGCGATATGCTTATTTTCACAATCTCAGGCGAGCGATATGCTTATTTTCACAATCTCAGGCGAGCGAGATGCTTACTCACAATCTCAGGCGAGCGAGATGCTTATTTTCACCATCTCTGGCGAGCGAGATGCTTATTTTCACCATCTCAGGCGAGCGAGATGCTTATTTTCACCATCTCAGGCGAGCGAGATGCCTATTTTCACCATCTCAAGCAAGCGAGATGCTTATTTTCACAATCTCAGGCGAGCGGCTGCGGCACCCCATGAGAATGTACGCCCCTTGCAGATGGACTGAGGGGGCTGGCTGAATCCACTGAATGTTTGAAGTCCGTACAATTTTTGACCTACCTTTGATTGTAACCTCAATCTACACGTGTCATGGGTGTGCATAAGCCCTTACAGCCGTGCAGATTTCATGTCCACTTGTACCAGTGCACGCTGACATACTGTATTTTTTTTTTTTTAACTCAGTCGAGACTTGCCGCATCCGGATAGGCGGCTAAAGCCGCCTATCCGAATGCGGAACGTCTCGAATGAGTTAAATCATGTAAATTCAATGTTAAAAGATCCACAGCCGCCAAAAAAAAAAAAAAATTGATACAAAGTGGTTTCTGCGGGGGAGGGGGTGTCATGAAGATCTATTCCTCTTGCAGGTGGGTGGTTTTCAATTTTTTTTCGGCAGTGACGGGGTTAAAACAAAATCACAGACAATAATCATAGATGTAATATCACGGACTGATCGAACAGTATACGCCGCATTTAGATTTACCCGCCCTGCTGCCAAAGATCGACTGCAGTTACTGATTATCCTGTGATTGCGCGAATGCAAGCAATAACAGACATAGATTTCTCCTAAGGCCCGCTAGCTCTGCGATCAATATTCGAAACTGAAATAATCTTTCAGGTAGCTACTGCAAGCTGTAGGCCTAAGTTATTGTCATAGAGCACATGGTATCGATTCCCTGCCGGTTGTGCCGGCGGCCGTGTCTGTGATGAACACGAGCTGCCAAGGCCGACAGCATGAACTTGAAGTGCATTAGCACCGCTGAGGAGCCCTGAAATGAACTTGAAGTACATTAGCACCGCTTGCAGCAGGAGCCCTGACATGAACTTGAAGTGCATTAGCACCGCTTCTGCCCTGGGGGACTTGGGTGGGGTTAGGTACTTTTTAGTTCCCAGGGTCACCCTGGTCAGCCCCACAGGGTGGGTTTTTCTCTCTATTCTGGGGCATGTGTTTCTGTCTACCCTTTGTCCATTCACCTGTATTTGCCTTTTTAACACTCTCCCTACTGTCTGCACTGCCTGTACTGAGCTCTCGATATTGGATGTGTGTTGCTAAATGGTCTTAGCTTTATTTAGGCCCCATGTGTTAGGTTTATTTAATGTATTTGACCGGCTGGCGACATACATTCAATGTTCTGTTTAGTTTTTTTTTTTTTTCACAAGCAGTGCAGGCACGTCCTGAGAAAGCCTTGTTGCTGTCGGGACGTTAAGCAATGTACAATCAATCAAAGCTTGCAGCAGGAGCCCTGACATGAACTTGAAGTGCGTTAGCACCGCTTGCAGCAGGAGCCCTGACATAAACTTGAAGTGCATTAGCACCGCTTGCAATAGGAGCCCTGACATGAACTTGAAGTGCATTAGCACCGCTTGCAGCAGAAGCCCTGACGCCTGACGCACTACAGCAGGAGATGCCGGGTCGACCATGATAATTCAAGGTTAGTGCCAGATTAACATGGCGCCTGTCGGCGACAAACCGCTACCGACTCTGGCACTGCCCTTGAATTATCATTGTCAATCCATCTCCTGCACTGAACTGGTGCATAGTCATTAGATGACGCGTCCACAATTTGGGAAATACGGCCGTCGGGCTGAATGAGTTAAATGCGTACTATGTAGCCGCGATGGCACGATAAATTAACTCATTCTACCCCAACACCGAAATCCCAAAATGTTGCCGTTGTCCTCTGAAGACTGCATTGCAGTGCAGGACACAGATCGACCATGATAGTTCAAGGGTGGTGCCAGAATAGCTTGGCGCCTATATTCTGGCATCACCCTTGAACTATCATGGTCGATCCGTATCTTGCTGTGGTGTGTCTGGGGTAGAATGAGTTTTAAAGACGTTACGTTTACGCCGAAAGCCGACTTCCGACAACGAACGAGAGCGACTGACGTCACGACGGAAAATCGGCAGCTTCAGTTCCAGCATAATCACAGACAACAATGACCCCGAACATCTCCACTAAGGGACTGATGTTGCTTATGTTTCTTGTACACACTGGTTGTCCGCCGTCACTTCACTCGCGTTCGTTGTCCGGAGTCGGGAGTCGTGCGGCGTAGACACTGATAGTACTGCCGGCAACTTTTTAATTAAAATGTTTTAGTTCAAGGGTGGTGCCAGAATAGCTTGGCGCCTCAGGCGTCAAGCTATTCTGGCCGGCACCACCCTTGAACTTGCCGGACTATCATAGTCAAATTTATTTCAAGCAATGGTCGTATCAGGATGAAAAGGGTTAAAAGCCGCATACCCCCCACCCCTTCCGGCTTCCTCCGTACTAATGGATTTTCAGGCAGCTATGCGACGTTTTCTACCGGCTTTCTTTTCACAGCCCCAGTGGCATGCGAGTAGCCGCAGTTACACGGCCGCGCTGTACTACCTGACCCGCTGTCAGTCGGCCTTGCCGGTACGCCAATGGAACTCTCATCAAGTTCGTCCAAAGGCCGGATAGGCCTACTGATGAAGTAGGCCTGTCTTTCAAACTTCACAAGTTGTTTTTTTGTGTGTGCAGAATTATCATAGTTCATGATAACACAATCCCGCAGACCCGCAACTTAAGGTGACTGCGGCCGGCGTGTCAGGGGTATAATTGGTCTATGGTAAAATGCAAAGAAGTACCCAACGGAGACAGAAATACGCTTAGAAAAGACAGTTAACACATGGTAACACAAACTCAGTAACGAACATTAATAAGCTTTGCCTGAATCGGCGGATCGCTTTAATGAATGACTAGACTGAATATCAGTAAAATGCATCTGGCATCACCGCCAGCCGGACTGAAACAGGCGCGAAAACTGGCGACTGATTTATTACTGTTGTTATAATGCTCATCCGGCAACAGTTCCGATCTCGTGATACTGAGCAGCCACAAAATCGATTGGCGGCCTTCAAGGCTGAACTGAGTCTTATAAACTTGTTGTTCAACCTTTCGGCCCCGCTCCCCCCCCCCCTTCCCCCCACACCCGCACCCCATCCGCTCCGGTAGAACTCAATATCACTAAATAGAATGGAAGTCATTTAGTTCTAGGGTGTCAAGGATTAACTCATCAACTGACTCCCATAATAAAATGGATTATCATGCAGATGATCCATCTCCTGCTGTAGGGCGTCAGGGCTGAATGGGTTAAATGGTCACTATATGGCACTTGTAGACAGTCCTTTGTTTCACCTGTAACACAAATTCTTAGCTCGAGGCACATCTGGAGCCAGTCCAGTCAGCATCAGTCGCTGCGACTGCAGGTGATGGAGTGTTGTTGCGACTGCAGGGGCTCATGAGAATCTATGCCTCTTGCAATGTTGACGGGAGGGTGAAGGCCGATTATAAAGAGGATCGAGAGGTGTGAACTTGCAACCTTTTGACCTCTTGGCATCAGTGAAGTCTCAATGAAGGACTCCGGCTGCAGACGACAACTTGATGAATGAAGGGATGGGTGCTCGGGCGGGAAACCCCGGGAGCTGCGGCTTGATTCACACATGTCAATGTGCCGCTTGCAAACTGACAAAATACCCCTGTGCTTTCACGGTCCCCACTGACGTCAGTACCTCAATTTCTCTCTAGTGCCGGACATTCCCACCCGCCTACGCACCATTTTCATGGCCGCTCTCACAACTTGAAATCAGCTTTGCAAGAGTGCTGTAAGAACCGACGGAGAGGGAGGGGGTGGGGGGCGTCTAAGGAAGTGGGGGGAGAGAGCCCCCTCCCCCAAAAATATGGAGTGTGTGGGGGGGGGGGAGGGCAACTTTTTTCATTGGGGGGGGCGGGGAGGGGGGGGCGGCGGCTCCCGGCTTCCCACGCCACTCGGCCGCGAAGTATCTGAGTTCACAGTGGTCAGGACACCACTGCCGTTAAAGTACGTCTACACTTCAATGACCCGTCTCCACACGCTCAGTCCGTCAGTCCTGACAGTATACGTATTTCCAGCTAATATTACGCCAGACCGGCTGTGTAGTCTTTGTACTGATCCTGTTGTAAACGATCACTTCTACGCTAACTGGAGGCACACTATCGCAAAACGTTACTCTAAAATATCGTGCAGATTCACTCTCCCCCTTGGTTCTATGCGGTCACTACGCGGTAGACTTGTGTCGTTCCGCATAGCTCCACATGCCGATGAACCCTTGCAACTGCATGGGTCCATGAGTATATCTCAGTATGTCTCTTGCTGACCACCACTCAGTCCAGCTATTACCCGAGTATAACGCGTCATTTCCGTTAGATCATAGTGCACGAAAAGTGTAATATTGCACAGCCGGCCAGCGACATGCAATGCTGCCCGACAGAATTTACTTCTGTTTTATGGGGGCGGGGAGATCTTTCTGCAGTGGCGGATCAGTTACCTCGAGGGGGGGGGGGGATTCCAACTTTTTGTTTGGGACCTTCAGCCTCATACTAAAGGCCTCCTCGACGCTAGACCTTGCTTGATGAGGGGCCGAAAAAATCGAAAAGCGGTGGTGGTGGTGGTGGTGGGGGGTGGGGGGTACAGAGAGAGAAGTTGCGTGCGTTTCACAGGGTTAAGACACCATTTGCCAAAATATCAAACTACTGGCGGGGGGGGGGGGAGGGGGGGAATCCGCCCCTGCTCTGTCACTCTACTGGACATAGCAGTAGGGCATTTGGTGACGAAACAGGACACATTGCCTAAGTTCAGAGCGGAATTCAGGCGAGACGGTTGGCCTGTTACCGCATTCTGTTCGGGTCACCGTGACTCTTCACGTGCCTGGTCCGCCGCTTACGTCACGCGGGTTAAAACTTTGAACCCTTGACCTCAAAATACACTCGTCCTCTTTTGCGTGAACCAGCGCAAAGCAAGCGATCGCAGTACGTAGCACGGAATCGCTGAAACGATCCGAAGCCAGCGTGCTACAGCACTAAGGTTGTTGTGGCTGCGTTTTATGCGAGATATAGAAAAATTCGCCAAGCTTCGCGCTCTTGTCCATCAGCGAGTGAATCGAGCGCGGTGCATTGTGGGAAGCGCCTTAGTGTGCCAGTTTATGTGAACTGAGCCGGACATTTTGATACCAAGGCAGTTTCGCAAGAATTGTCCGCCTAGGACGTTCTGCTGTTAACTTCGTACACCATGGATCGCTCAGACATGGGTAAGTGGAAAATCAGTGCTTAGTTTAGAAGCATGTCACCCTGTGCGTCCAATAAACGAAGCCAGCTGGAGTAGAAAATTCGGTCGGTCTTTCATGTCCGCCATTTTGGTGTCAAAAAGTTCGCGCAAGGGAAGGCTCTTTCCTTCGCAGCGGTGTTCGGCGCCTTTCGCTTTCTTTGTTTGACGCCAACTGCTCCCCTCAAGAAGTGGTTTCGGTTATTTATGCCACCAAGATATCTATTATGGCGTTAACCGATACAACAAGCGGTCGGAAGTAGATGTTGCACGTCATTGTCAGGTTCAACATTCATGACCGATCATTTCGTCGTGAAGATTTGGTATCTTGTGGTAGTAAATGGTTAGCACATGCAGCAAGCAAAAAGAACACATTGTATAATACAGATGTTGGGGTTTGATGCATTCGTAGACTGAATACCTGTCTTTTATGTCTTGCATTTTATATCTTGTTTTTTAACAATCTAAGGCCTACGACTAACTCACTGTTCTGGGGGTACGTGAGGTGCTTTGTGCGAAGGTGTTAATGCGAATATACGCACACAATCTGATGAGACCCATCCCAACCCCTCCCTTCCTTTTGTCATTTAGAACTTCATATTATTTGTACGAAATGGTACAGTTGTAGGGCTTTTGTCAGTGAACATTTAGGTTATGGGATAAGCATCATATTCATAGCTGAAGCTTTATTTCACTTGTCAAAAGAATGGGCTTTCACTATTTCAGAAATCAGTTAAAATTGCATGTTTTTACATAATAGACAAAGGATTAAACGTCTGGACAAATGTAATATCACATACATGTTTGTCTTTGCTTTTAAATAATCCACTGTTTGTGACAAATACACACCATGTTTAACCTATTTTGATTCAGAGTAATTTTTAACTTCTAAAATCTATGTTACATTGTCAGTCGTATATATATTCGTTTTCAGAGATTGCTTGTTTGTGAAAAATCGTTTAAAAAGTGACACTGATATTAGGTAGTGGCAGCCAAAATTTCATTATAACTTGAGACCTTTCTTACTTGTTTTATTAATAGAGCATTAAGAAACAAACAAACAGCAAAAAAGATTTTGTAAATATGTTGATTAGTTCCTGAGATACGACATTTTAAACTTTTAGGCTTTCGTCCGTGGCCCGCCAACCTAATGAAAAGCCATTTTCAGACAAGGGATACAGAGACACTTAAGAAGATACAGGCTTCATCTTTTTATTTCACAATCTGTATTATCAGGAAAGTATCAGAAACAAATATGAAAACCATAATGCAGTACAATGATGTGCAACGAGTTGCTAAAAATGGAAAAAAATAAATCGGAGCCGAGTTGACATTGCACAGAAGTCCAACTTTGTGACCATATTGTGAACAATCTTTCGCTTAAAATAACCTTTTGTGAGATGATTTTAACAAATATATATACAAAAAGTAAGCCTATTTTTTTTCAGACTGTAATATACATAAACCGTTCTGATAGAATGTGCCAAAGTCCAGAAAATGCTCAAAATGACATGCCGCGGACATGAGCAACGACGCGCAACACAAAAATTAGCATAACTTCTGAACGCCTTGATGGATTTTCATGCGGTTTGGACACAAGTCAGAATATATATTCTGCTGCAATATTAGAGAAAATCACTTTCATACATCATGTCATTCATGTTGAACATGCTACAAATAAAATAAAAGTATCATCGACAACATGTTGAAAGCACAAATATGACTGAAAAACTTTAACCAGTATGCAGATTTTGAGGCCATTTAGCACAGAGGAAAAAAAGGATATTCAGTTATGATTATGAACAGAAAAAAAGATGTAAAGAGACACCTGGAAATAATGTACGTCATAATTATATTGATGAATATATATGTCTAAAATAGCAGCTCGGCTTGATCTGAACCTTGCGAGACAGTCTGCACAGTCAAAGGACAGATGTAAGGACCAATGAAACCAGCTCACTGCTTGAGCAATGCAATCAGCACTGAACAAAAATGCACACTACAGCAGAGTGTTTTTGAAATGTTGGTAATGGTCTCCGATGTTTGCGGCAAAAGTAGTTGCATCATCGACACTTTCTTGAAGCTTCATCACTTTGTTTGCCGTATGGTTTAGTTTCTGGAAAGTGTCCCTTTCGTATACTGTCTCAAGCGAGCTGTGATGCTGTCGTGGTTGATCTGGAGTCCCTCTAATCTCACTTTAACAAGACTCAGCTGATGTGTCCTTTTGGTTAAAACTTGCTGCAAAGTCCTCATTTCAGCCTGAAACTTGATATTAAGTGTTTGATTTTCCTGCTCCACTTTTTTAATGCGATGCCGCACACTGGTCAGCTCCTTCCCCAACTGCTGAATGGTCAGTGTCATGCCTTTTCTTTCAGAATCCAATGTCGTGGTGGTGTTACCTAGTTCTGCTGGATTAAACGCTGCCACAATGCTAGAATCCAGTGTTTCCGCCCAAAACGAATCTACATTCCCCTTTTTCAGCGAATGAGTCGATTCTTAAAGTTGCACACTTTTACAACCCTCCTCCTCATTGCTGCAGCGGTCACAGTCTGCTGGGTCAATCTGAACCACCACCTACACATCATTTCGAATTTAGAGCCTTCGCATTTTCTAAATGACTCCAGGTCAAGAAGTAAGCCTTTTGTTGGCGACTGTAGTGATGCCAGGTGGCAATCGCCTGTCAAAAGTTGCTGTCTGGTGATGCCAAGTTGGTGTAGGTGTGGTCCTACACGTCGTGTCATGACGCTTCTTCATAAAATCCTCTTGCAGTTGTATAGTGTTCTGCTTTTCCCAGTTTAGCTTTGTCTCAGGCACCAAACATCTCAGACGACTCTCTGTCAAGTCCGGAAAAAGGTTCCAAAAAAATGCTGGTGCGTCATCAAAAGTCTTGTCACACTCTTCATTCAGAAGATAAACTTGAAGTGAGTTATCAAGTGCACTGAAGGTGGGCAGGTCATGGCGCCTCCCCCTCCCTTTGGCTAGGAAGACTTTCTTGAGTACAGTGTACGCCTCATCACCACCTAAAACAAAGGAGGTTGTTTAGTTAAATATAATGTTAATCAGTTTAAAAATACTGGAGGTTGTTTTGTTAAATATAATGTTAATCAGTTAAATAATACTGGCGGTTCACTATCAACATCATGATGACTTAGAGTATGGCTCTTTACACAAACAGTACTATTGTCATTGTTTACCTTAAACATCTTTTGAGGAGGAAGATTTAATTAGGCCTAGAGTAAAGAAAAATAAAAAGCAGGGTATTTTGATCATGCTGAGTGTGACTAATTATTTATCTCAACAAAAAAAACGAAGAGAAATGATGAAATACTGGCCGCTCTGAGACCTATTTTGTCAATGTCGCATAGTCGCTCATCAAATTATCTGCCCCTGGCTGTTATCACTCGCTTCGATGCCCGACAGTTAAACTTGAATATAACCATAACAGATGAGCATCGACGTTTGAAATTAAATAGGAAAGTGATAAATGCATTTACAAATACATTACTAAGCAGCTAATAAAGCTAACTGACTTCTGTAGTGAAGTATTTTCCTATATTCAATGGCACTTTCCATCCAAAGAAAGATGCGATGATCAATGAGGCTAAACGCAGTGATAGAAGGATGTGTATGCAAGAAT
Organism: Semisulcospira habei; assembly: GCA_036245525.1. Taxonomy (NCBI): domain Eukaryota; kingdom Metazoa; phylum Mollusca; class Gastropoda; family Semisulcospiridae; genus Semisulcospira; species Semisulcospira habei. The sequence continues at coordinate 176,365,717 of BTPG01000004.1, forward strand.
TCCGAAGAATAATAAACGAAATAGTTTCTAAACCATACAAATGACAATATAGCATAAATCTGCAAAGCGATTAAGCTTTTACTTACGTAGTTTTCTTGCAATTTCCTCGAAAGTGGAAGTACCGGTTCGTCTTCAGTCGTCGCCATTTTGAATTGAAGTCGCGCGCAACGTGATGTGGGAAATTCCTCAAGCAGATTTTCCACCACATTTGCATAATTTAGCCTCTAACACCATTCGATAGATTTGACGTTCCTCTACAAAATGGTACCCAGATGTGTGTTTTTATACGTTCTGTTTTGCTAAAAAAACGAAAATTTGTTCTTATTTTTGTGGAAAAACTACAATATTTCATGTGTGTATACAAAAATCACCAAACACCTTATACCAGTTTGAAGCTGACATCATGACCCACATTTTGATACTAAATATAGCTGTGTAGCGTGTGTGTGGTAAATCTGCTGGCTTGTTGAATGGAGGGATCGTGTAGGCGCTTACGCGAAGCAAACGCCGGGAAGTCAGCTTGCGGCTCGCGCAAGCCGAAACACATGCTTTAAAGTTTATTTTTTCAGTTTTTTCACACAAACAAAACATATATCATATTATCATCATTGGAAAGAGGAAAGGACGTATATTATTTTGACATAAGAATGAAAACAATCGGTGCAGTAGATGCATGATAAATTTGAGTTGAAGTTGGCACAAAATGCAGCGATTTTATGCTTGATGGTAGCCTACTGGCGAGGCTGCCACTACCTACTGATATTCAGTGCTATGCATGTGCCCACGTATTACATAAAAAGTATTAGTCTCTTAAGTGTTTGTTACTTTGCATTGTATACATGTCACTCAATGTATGAGAAAGAACGACCTGTTTTTCTGACCTACTTTTTGCTTACCCTATGTCCAGGTCAGGATGGGTGTCAGGGCTCAGTTTTCATTGAATTAGGTCAGTGTGTCAGCTCCTTTTTAAAGGTCCTCAATAATACCAGTATTTACTCTTCACACATGAGCAGGATGCATAGGTCAAGCACTGAAATAGGGTTAGCCTACACAAATAGGGCATCTGTTACTAAGTGTTAGGGTGATCCATTATCACTCTGATGCTGTTTATGTTAAGCCCCACACTAACCAACCAACCATAAGGCATTATTTTGTCCCACATACAGAAGCTTCAGGTTATTGCAGATTTGGTGATGACAACGGACCAACTAGTGATAGCGTGCACATGAGTGGAAAGCCTTTCTCACTATTTAACACTAATAACAGTGCTTCCAGTGTAGACTCTGACTGCTGTGAGGGGTGGTGTGTGCGGGCCATGTGCACACTAAAATAAGAAATCCAAGGCAAAGGAAAATTAATCAGACATTGTGATTGACACTCGGTATCAAATACATTTAAATAATTAGGACTGTTAATCTCCTCTAGCAACATTAATATTAACCCATTTAACCCCATGGACGCATAATTTCCCAAATTTTGGACATGTTACCTAGCTACTTTGTACCAGGCGTAAGAAATGGTTCGACCATGATAATTCAAGGGTAGTGGCAGATGAGCTTGGCATCTGAAGGCGCCAAGCTTATCTGGCACTAACCTTGAATTACCATGGTCAATGCATCTGCTGTAGGATGCAGGGACTAAATGTGTTCATGGAACATCTTGGCCATGCAATCAGACTAGATTCTCAGTCGTATTCCTGCATGTGCCTTGCAGTTTGAACAGTGTTCCGTGTGTTACTACACTGTTTCTCTTAAATTTTTTTATATTTTATTTATTTATTTATTTATTTATTTATTTATTTTTTTTTTTTTTTTATTTTTTTTTTTTGGGGGGGGGTACATTACTGTGTTGCTTTATAGTGTTCAGCTAGATGTAGGAATCTTCTATTTTCTGTCTTTGAAAGAACAGGAGCCATTATGCACTGTTAGGGGAAATTCCAGTGAATGAGGTGTTGTACCCTTTCACTGCTGAGATGTGCACACTGTACATTTTTTCATTTGCTGTGTAGTTACACTGTTCTTACTGTAGCTACCTTTCTTAGTTATACATGTACCCTGAAGAGTAGCTTTAGCTATTTTGTCAGAAAAATAGAGAAAATTGGAGGGAAAAACAGGTGGTGGTAATGGTTGTGTGTTTTGTTTTTTAATCTACAGATTTTGTCAAAAACTAGAGGGAATAATCTGTAAAAAAGGGAAAAGTGTTTACCACAATATTTAATGAATGCTTTACGTTGATTTGGAAAAGGTGAGCAATTATTTTTTTAAAATCTCTATGTAATTCCATTCCTGAATTATTTGTACAAATACATTTGTGCACAGTACCCAGAATAAAGGATGGGTATTGACTAAATGTTTACTTACACTTTATGAAATCAAAGGCAGCAAATTCTGGGGAGACTTCTATTGGGTGGGGTGGAGTGCATATGGGCCTGCCCAAGCACAAGTATTATCTTGAATGAACTGAGCTTACACTTCTTCTACAGAATTTAATTTTTGTGTCACTATGTCGTCTTCGCATGTGTACTGTATACACGGCTGACCTACTAACCTTTTCCACAGGCTTGGATGGAGGGATTTAGTCATTTACCGACTTCTTTTTACTCTCTCCTTATTGGAACTAGACCCACAGTACATGTGTGCTTTGTTCACGTGTGATAGCAAAATTGAGTATTATGTCTGTCATCTGTCTGTCGTCTGTGGTGAAGTTTTTAAAAACAGTTCTCCTTTTCTTGGAGACTACTCAAGCCTCAGTTTCCTAACTTAGCCCTAGGATACTTTGTGAGAAGACATTTCTAAATATGCAAATTTCTTTGAGCTCACTCAGAGGTCAAGGTCATAGAAAGTTAAGAAATTATTATTATTACATGGTATTTATATGGTGCACTTCTCATATTTATAATTATATAACTCAATGCGCAGAATGTAGCTGCGAATTGAACCCAACAAGCATGCTCACGTGAATCACACGCATTCACTCACACACTGTACGTAAACACAGAACATTCACGTGGTGCTAAGGGCAAGCTCAAGCGAGCTACTGATGGTATTTGCAAATCGTTTTGTCAAGTATAAAATTTGACTAAGTGCCAAAAGGTGCTCTCACAAAGAGGACAACTGGGTTGAAAATCAAAGTGTGACATAAAGTACCAGAAAATGTATTAAGTGATGTACACTGTATTGGCAATGTGTTTGTAAAAGAAAAAGATAATATCTGAAATGGTTTTTGAGAAAATGGCTGTTACTTTGTTAAGATTTGTAAGTCTGGATATGTCGGACATCAGGTATTGCGACATAGTGCCTTTAAATTAGTGGGATAAAAAAACACAAATCAGTTTCTAAACAGTTAAAATAATAAGTAGTGGTCACAATTGACCTATCCAAACAATTACTGCTTTTTGGCTTAGAATGTTCTAATCCCCGAACATGATTTGTGTTGCAATACCTGACATCCGACCATATTCAATTTTTAAAACTTTTTTAAAACATCCTACAACCAAGAAAAACACTTTGTCATGTTATATACCACTCACAGGAATACATGCACACATTAGAGTACAATGGGAGTCTATCTTTGCTGCCCAAATATATTTATTGGCAGTCAGGGCCAGAATTTGTAACTTATGTCGAACATCAGGATTGCAGCAGATATCCCCAGAATAGTTATCAGAAGCCACAAACACAAAGCCTTTCCCCCAGTTTCAAGCTACAATATTTAACAAACAAAACAGATATGAAGAACAAACTGCATACAGCTTTCTGATGTAATATACATGATGAAACATGACGTGCTAAACAGTCTGCGCCTGTAAAAATAAAACAAATATTCAAATAAGTTTTATCTGTGCACTATTTTAACTCTGACCCTCAGATTTAGAAGGTCCTAATGGCTATGCAACTGGTTGTCCAAAATGGCTCATTTTAACAGTGCCTTTGCCCCCAAAAGTTCTACAATCCATATGTGTTGAACGTCAGGATTGCAGCAACAAATGTTGGCACAAGCCTGACGTCCGATACATTTTTTATCATTGCATTATTATGTTATGAAATTCACCTGTTTCTTGATCTCATTATCTTATGTTTGCGTCACAACAACTGCACGTCTCCATCAAACGAGAAAAATACATCGGTGACTGTGTTCATTCAAATAACTCATTTACCAACTTGCATCGATCGGAGGTCAGATTTGCGACACGTGTTCGCGATCGAACGTCAGGTTGCTGCAGCCATAAAATTTGTTATCACAAGAAATCATCTTCATTCTCCAACCTACTGCCTAAAATCGGTGCTGGAGTCTCGGGCGATTCAAACTCTTGAAATGGTCCCTTACAATATTTATACAATAAACATTTGGCTCTTTATTTTGTCTATAATTACACTCGAACGTCAGAAGTGATCGAACGTCAGATTTATGAAAACAGTTGCAACAAAATGTTACGAGTTGTAGCTCTCCATTGACAAACCGGACATTCAAAACAACCACGCTGGAATGTGGCCCATAATGCATCTATCATAACCGGACGATCGTAGACCCAAAAACCCAAAACAACTTCGTTAAACTTGTCAAATAGTTGAACGTCAGATCTTGCGACAAAAACTGGCCGCTCACAATTTTTTTGCCAGCTTAGAAAACTGTGACGGAAAAGTAAATTTAAAGCCTATAAAATATTCAACGAAAGCGAAACAACGCAATGACGCCATTTCCGGTTTGGGTCAGCATGCCTTTCGCTAGCACAAGTTTGCGGAATTTAAGATGCTGCTGTTGCGACAAATCTGACGTCCGACAGTGGCTACTTTCAAGAGCAATAAACAAAAGCATGGCTTACCTTCAAATCTGGGAAATACACGGATTATAAGATCAGTCTTCCCTGAACATATGGGCATGGTTGGCACCAGGTTTGTTATTGTTGCTTTTACATGCGAGATCGAAACAGACCGACGGCAAGTCATCGTCCGCTTTCCCGGGCCGATTTTTATTGGTGAATTCTAGCGTTTTACAGTATACTCACCAAACGGCTTTACCTTAGGTGCAGAAATTATTGCCAGTATATCTTCAATCATTCACACACACATTGCACTTGTTAAAGTCAACACATGTCTTTTTAAACAGATTTTAGTTTCCCGCAAAAGAGATCACTCACTTTTTGCTCACCTTTTGGCACTTAGTCATTTGAAATTTTATTAAGTTGGCTGAAACTGATACCAAAGTGAAAGAAATAGGTTTGACAATTTAAGTTTTTGACAAGTGTTGCAAACTTTTCAGTGAGATTTGGCACAAAGGTACCTCTATTTGGTTGAGTCCTCATATAGGTCACGGGTCACAAGGGTTTGACGAATGTGTGAAAAATGCATACATTTTTAGAAAGTGTGGATTTTCCAACCCTTATTTGAACATGAACACTTGCTTTAAATTCGTTTGACCTGTCATTAAGGTCAAGGTCATAAAGATGAGACACCTAATGCGGATCATACATGATGCTTTTACACTAACAGAAGACTTGTTTACTGATTTACAGGTTATAACATTAGTTAGATGTTGTTTCTGCATGATGCAGAGCAGATTGGGAGAAAGGTGTTGTTTTCCTGCTGGCTCTAGTTTGAGGCCTGACACTGACAGCAAGAGGTAGAATATCTCAACCACAATTGCAATAGAGGTTATTCCTAAATCGGTGCCAGGTGGAAAACAATAGGTTGTGGTAAACAAACAGGTTGTGCCCCTTTACATTAACCCATTTAACCGTGAGTCTCTACCGCAGGAGATGGATTAAACATGGTAATTCAAGGGTAGTGCCAGATTAGCTTGGCGCCAAGCTAATCTGGCACTTACTTACTTACTTACGCCTGTCACCCCTACCCAGGTATAGGCCGTCGACGAGAGACCTCCAGCAACTCCTGTCCTGTGCTTCTCCTTCGATTCTACTCCAGGTGGTTCCCAGTTTCTTGATGTCTGCTTGGAGGTCTCGACGCCAGGAGTTTCTGGGCCTACCTCTTTTCCTCTTTCCCTGGGGTTCCATGACAATGCCTGCCTAGTGATACTGGAAGTTGGCTTTCTCAGACTGTGACCGATCCATCCCCATCTTCTTCGCCCAATTTCATTCTCTGCTGTTATCTGCTCTGTTCTCTCCCAGAGTATGACTTTGCTGATCTTCTCTGGCCAGTGGATTTTCAAAATTCTTCTAAGGCAACTGTTCATGAAGGTCCGTACTCTGTTGACTGTGGTTTTTGTCAATCTCCAAGTCTCTGCTCCATATAGGAGAACTGCTTTTACATTGGAGTTGAAAATCCGGACTTTGGTGTGTTGTGACAGCTCTCTGGAGCTCCACACTTTTTTCAACTGGAGAAAGGCTGCTCTGGCTTTACCGATTCGTGCTCTGACATCTGCATCAGTGCCGCCTTTTTTGTCTATGATGCTCCCGAGATAGGTGAAGGACTCCACCTCCTCCAACGGGGTGCCAGCAAGCAAGACTGGTTCTTCCCTGGTTGCGTTCAGCCTCATTGTCTTTGTTTTCTGTTTGTGAATGGTGAGGCCCACTTGGGACGAGATGTCAGCAAGCCTCGTGGTCTTGTCCTGCATTTGTTGATGAGTGTGGGACAGTAATGCCAAGTCGTCTGCAAAATCGAGGTCGTCAAGCTGTGTCCACAGTGTCCACTGTATTCCACTTCGTCTGTGCTCTGTGGTCATCTTCATGACCCAGTCTATGGCCAGTAGGAAGAGGAACGGAGACAGCAGACACCCCTGCCTGATACCGGTTCTGACCTGGAGCTCCCTGGTGAACTGCCCTTCGTGGATCACGCGACATGTCATGCCATCGTAGCTGCTCTTGATCAGGCGGACGAGCTTTGTGGGTACACCGTAGTGTCGTAGGAGTTTCCACAGAGTCTCTCGGTCCACACTGTCAAATGCTTTCTCATAATCCACAAAGTTGACGTACAGCGGGGAGCTCCACTCCAGAGACTGTTCCACGATGATGCGGAGAGTGGCGATCTGGTCTGTACATGATCGGTTCTTCCTGAATCCTGCTTGCTGGTCTCTCAGCTGGGGGTCAACGGAGCTCTTCATTCTCTCCAGGATGATCCTGTTGAAGACCTTTCCTGGTACTGACAGCAAGGTGATTCCTCTGTAGTTGGAACACTTGCTAAGGTCACCTTTCTTGGGAAGCTTGATTAGGTACCCCTCCTTCCAGTCAGCCGGCATCACCTCCTCTTCCCAGATCTTTCCAAACAGTGGGTACAGCATCTCCACTGTTGTCTCTAGGTCTGCTTTCAGAGACTCCGCTGGGATGCCATCTGGGCCTGCTGCTTTGCCGTTCTTCAAGAATGCCACTGCTCTTCTGATCTCTTCCCCCCCCCCCCTACCCGGGTCTGCCCTGGGGGACTTGGGTGGGGTTAGGTACTTTTTAGTTCCCAGGGTCACCCTGGTCAGCCCCACAGGGTGGGTTTCCTTTCTATTCTGGGGCATGTGTTTCTGTCTACCCTTGGTCCATTCACCTGTATTTGTCTTTTTAAAACTCTCCCAATGTCTGCACTGCCTGTAGCTCTTGATATTGGATGTGTGTTGCTAAATGGTCTTAGCTTTATTTGGGCCCCATGTTGTAGGTTTATTTAACGTATTTGACCGGCTGGCGACATACATTCAATTTTCTGTTTGTTTGTTTTTTTCACAAGCAGTGCAGGCACATCCTGAGAAAGCCTTGTTGCTGTCGGGACGTTAAGCAATGTACAATCAATCAATCTGATCTCTTCCCGGCTGGGTCTGTTACAGCTGATGGGTAGGTCGGTCTCTGCCGGCTGGATGTCTGGGGGGTCGGGTGGGCTAGGTCTGTTCAGTAACTCATCAAAATACTCGGCCCATCTGTCGAGTTGGTCTGCTCTGTCTGCAATAGGCTTGCCTTCTTTGTCTTTTACTGATCTTTCTGTATGGCCATACTTGCCTGACAATCTTCTGGTAATGTCGTAGAGCTGTTTCATGTTGCCGCTGCCTGCTGCCTTTTCTGCCTCTGCTGCCAGGCTGTCTGTGTAGACCCTCTTGTCTGCCCTGATACTGCTCTTCACCTCGCGGTTGGCTTCCGAGTATTCCCCCTGTGCCCTTACTTTGGCTGCTCTTGTGAGACTGTTGTTGACAGCTGCTTTCTTCTGCTTCCTCACTTCTATCTTCTTCAAGGTCTGTGCCGACAGCCAGTCCTTGTGATGGTGTTTCCTGAACCCTACAGTGTCTTTGCAGGTTGAGTTCAGCGCCTCTCTAACTGCCTTCCACTGCTGCTCTGTGGTGACCGCCTCCTCTTCATTTACTAGCTCCTGTAGCGCTTGAAACCGGTTGGACAGCACCAGTTTGAACTCTTCTCTAACTCCAGTTTCTCTCAGGAGGCCTACATTATAGCGCTGTCTTCTTGTTGTCTCTGTGCGGCTTTTCTTTAGCTTGAGCTTCATTCTTAAGGTAAGCAGATGGTGGTCGGAGGCGACATCTGCTCCCCTCCTCACTTGAACATCTTGAAGGGATCTGGGTCACTCTACAAAGCTGTGCAGCAAAAGTGTGACACCACCCATGAAAAAACAAACTCAATGGGATACTTATTTTTATCATTTTTCTTGGAGATGCATGCCCAAAGTATGATGTTATGACAAAAAAAAGATAATATATAAATGTGTTTGCATGAATGTGGATGGTAAAGTTACGTGGTACGAAATTTGTTTGATGTAACACGGAAACCAAATAAATGGAAATACTGTACAAAAATGAAAGGCAGGATCAAACAAGACAGTTTATTTTGTTTTAGAAACACTTCAAGACAAACCACCCAACAAAAAAAAAGCATAATAATGACAGTTTTGGAAGCAAGCTTGTGCCAAACACTTAGTGAAAATGAAAAGTCGCTCGGCAGCTCATTTAGTTTACCCACAAGAAGATTTAAGATATGTAGATCATTTCTATGTAGTGAAACAACATAAGTAACATGCAGCAAATTCACTGACAAGAACATTTTGAAAATAGAGACTTTTGCAATTGCTCAGGACCATATGTTTTAAAAATGGTAGTTGATGTAACATGGAAACCAACTTTCTTCATCTTAGAAATTAGTGAACTCTTATATGAAATGAAAGATAAGTTTGCAGGGAATCATGACTCTGTAGTCTAGAAAAGCATGATATGAGAGACCAAACCTTAAAAATAGTGAAAATCCTTAATTATGTGCATAGTTTTGTATAACGAGATGCCAAAGTAACGATCTGAATCTTGAGGTTACATCAAACCAAAGAAAACATACTTAGATGTCTTATTTTAACAGCATCAGAATTCCATAAATGTAGTGATGCTGAAGCACATTTTGAAAATTGAGACTTTTGCAGTTGCTCAGGACCATATGTTTTAAAAATGGTAGTTGATGTAACATGGAAACCAACTTTCTTCATCTTAGAAATTAGTGAACTCTCATATGAAATGAAAGATAAGTTTGGATTGAATCATGATTCTGTAGTCTAGAAAAGCATGCTAAGAGAGACCAACTATTAAAAATAGTTAAAATCCTTTATCATGTGCATAGTTTTGTATAACGAGATGCTAAAGTAACTATGTGAAGCTTCAGGTTACATCAAACACCGGAAAACATACTTAGACATCTTATTTTAATGGCATTGGGATTCGGTAAATGTAGTGATGCTGAATAGCAAAGTAACAATAATGAACTTACTGGCACAAGAAACAATACAGGCCAGTAATATCTCTGTTTAATTGGAAAAATCACCATTTTCATGTGGTTGATGTAACAAGAATCAAATATGTCGGACGGTCATTTGGTTTCCGGTTGCGTTTAACATAAGTGAGAACAATTACACTTCAAACGAAGTGTTTGAAAATAAATTCATTGAAAACAGTATTCCATGGGCCAAACATAACTACATAGTGGAATGATCAAAGTCGGAACAAGTCTATGGTGGTTTCATTTGAGCTTAGCAAGCGTCGGATCAGAATGAGTAAAACCTGGGCTTGATCGAGGAGCAAAATTTCTGTACGATAAATCGTAAAAATCGTAATAAACGTCCTTCAAAGTCAATGCACAAGATAACAGTATCTAAATCTAAGTATACTGCATGATTTTGGACTCATCAATAAGTTTGTACTTAAAGAGAGCGTGTCTTGAAGGTTTGATATGGCTTTCTCTGTTTCGCGTAACACACCCGGAAAAAACGGAAGCGAAAACAAAAACACACGTGGCTTTCTCTGTTCAAAGCAAGGGAAGCAACGTTGTGTGCAAATATCCTTCCGCGATACACATCGAAAACTAGGGCAAGAAAAAGCCCCCAAAAGTGCTGTGCTTAGTATTAATTGAGCTTGTTTTGTTCAGTTTGACGTAACATTCAAAACAGGAAACGAAAGCACAAGTCCAACTTTAAGCTCAAAATACAGGACGGACAAAGCTTTTACCAAACTATATACCCTTTTAAACATATTCGAAACACATCCGCCATCTTGAAAAACGTGATTATACGAGTATTCATACGCCAGGCATGTCTGAATGGCAAAGTGTGTACTTTGGTTGGTTGTGGAAACGCATGTTACGTCAATCATGAACTAAATTGTATCCTTATAAAGTGCATTCTAAAAGATTTTTCTGGTTGTAAGATCATAAGGATCACTTACAACAACTATAAATAACAATATGATTACATATTTTTATATTTTATACCATAAATGAAAGATCCGCAACACAAGACAGAAGAAGGGTTACAGCTATGTCACAATTGGGACCGCCATTTTCGTGCAACCTCACACACATTCAGACTAATTAAATATTAAAAGACTTGATATTTTCCCATGCAGTTATCAATACTATCTCTTTCATCACTCTGAAACAGAATAGTACTGTTCATTGAGTAAAGTAACTTAGCTGATTTTTTTTTACAGCCAGTTGAAAGTAGGCACCCCTTACGTTGCACAACTTTGTAGAGTGACCCATCTTCTAAATTTCTTGCTAATGCAGATATGGTCTATTTGGTTCTCTGTTGTATGGTCAGGTGAGACCCAAGTTGCTTTGTGTATTCTTCTGTGTGGGAAGATGCTGCCTCCAATGACAAGTCGATTTAGAGCACAAAAGTCTACAAACCTCTCCCCGTTCTCACTCATCTCCGAGCCTAGTCCCTGTCTCCCCATCACCTCTTCGTATCCGGTGTTGTCCTCCCCTATTTTGGCATTAAAATCGCCCATGATGATGGTGATGTCTCGCTCCGCACATTTGTCCAAGGCACTCTGGAGTCGGTCGTAGAACTCTTGTTTCTCTTCCTCGTCACTGTCATTAGTGGGCACATAACACAGGATGACGTTCAGCTTGAGCTTTTTCTTGGTTCTAAAGGCTGCTGTGATAATTATTGGCCCAAGAGGTTCCCAGCCCATCAGCGCTCTCTGTGCCACTGGTGACAGCATGAATGCTACACCTTCTGTATGGGGGGCATTCTCCTCTTCATGACCTGAATACAGAATCATCTCCCCACTTAACAGCCTTTTCTGGCCAGACTGCGTCCATCTGGCTTCACTGATACCTATCAGGGAAAGGTTGTACTTTTGCATTTCCGCTGCTATCTGGGCGGCCTTGCCGCTCTGGTACATGGTCTTGACGTTCCATGTGCCCATGATTGTATCCCTGGATAGAGAGAGGCGGCTCGGTCCTGTGGCTTCCAAAGACTTCCGGCTTTCACCACAGGACGTCATAAGTCTTCTGGTAGAAGAACCTTCCTCCTCCAGGAAAGGAATTACTGTTAGTCTTTTCGTCGGCGTTTTTGTAGCTATTTCCTTTTTTGCAGGGTGGGGAAGCTACCCCCACGCCCAACCCCCTTACTAGGAGGACCAGGGGTTTTCTGTCGGGGTCACCTTCCCTGTAACTTAGACCATGTTGGTTCACTGCACCTTATTTCATTCGGTGCACCCCTCTCACGAAGGACCCCCTATCCACCCAGGGGACGCGCCTCAACGCCATATGGTCCCAGCGCGAGGAATCTGGCACTACCCTTGAATTATCAATATCATGGTCAATCCATCTCCTGTAGTACATTGTCATTAGGCAACACCACCAAAATTTGAGGAATGGCACCTTGGGGCTAAAAGGGTTAAGAATGTCCAAGCTGTAGTGACAAGCAGTTTTGCTGGATCACAGCGCTTACTGCTGTGCATGCAAGTGTATGTATCCTCGTCACCTCCATACTCTTTGTGTGAACGCCTTCTAAGTACCTAAGATGGTGGATGTAAATCAAGCAACACATTCAGAGCAAGAGCAGCCTGGGTGAATCCACTGATAATGTTAGTGCAATTTAGACCTACTTCTGATTGAGGGTTATAGCTTCCATCTGTGCCTCATACACATGAAAGAATTTCGCAAAGGTCTGTACTGAGCTTTCTGTACCAGTCTGGTTTTGAAATTGTGCCAGTTACTGATGGGGACTTGACATTTCGAGAGATAAATTGGAGGAGGGGAGGGGGGGGGGGAGATATTGCACACTCATAGATTGCTTGAAAACAGGCATTGAAAGAACACTGACAATCGTATGAACAGCTGCCCCAGTAGCAAAACGTCTTCGAGCCCACAATGGGCCCATGCACAGCCACACGCAGGCTAACTGCCGTTGTCGACGTCCTTTGCTTCCCATTGGGTGGTTCCCATTTTTGACAGCTCGAGGCATATGTATAAACGCTTATACTATAGCTCCTGCAACTGTAGGGGCTCAAGTAAATCCATGTCTTGCACTCGCAAAGACTAGATTGGATTATTTGAAGTTCCAGGCTGCATGAGGCACTTGGGGCTTGCTCTGATACAGAAACTCTGCATGTCCCGTGTGCAAAACGTCAGTCCATATCCCATTTAGCTCCAACGCCCTACAGTATGAGATGGAAAGACCATGATATTTCAAGGGTAGTGCCAGATTAGCTTGGCACCTTTAGGCGCCAAGTGAATCTGGCACTGCTCTTAAATTATCATGGTCAAATACATCCCTTGCAAATGGTACATGGTCATTAATGATTATGTAACACCTCCAAAATTTGGAAATGCACCATGTGGTTAGATGGGAGTTGTTATAATGCTTAGCTAGCAGTTAACTCATTCAAGTGCCCCCACATCAATAGATGCACAAGTGCTGTATAGTGATGTTGGTGGCAGTGCTGTACGACACTTGCACAGCTATTGATGTGGGATGTCTTGAATGAGTTAATGCCATATATTACACCTCCACAAACCTAAGATTGTGTTGGATTAGCGTGCTTTCTTAGAAAATCTTAAGATTTTCTAATGAAGCACACCAGTTCCAATGATCAAATTAATTTCTGACATTAGACACGGTCTGAACCCTGTTAGTGATTTGCTACTAGTACTACTTGTAATGGTGCATGCGTGATGCTGACAGATTGTTTAGTCAATTAGTGAAACTGAAACTAAGTAACACAATGTGAAGTCTCATTAACAATGGAATTTGCTGTACATTATGCGACCCCCCAGGAGAGTGTGTAATTTATGTGAAAGCCTCGTGTCAATTAATCTTCCACACAGCATGTTTACTTGATTATAGCAACATGCAAAATATGCACACAAGTCCATAACCTGGGCCATTGTCTGGGGCAGTTTTGCTGTGCTCTAAATTACAAGTATGTGATACATTTCAAGAGGCTTGACATAGTAGTTGTCTGTCATCTCGTCCGTAAATCATACTTCAAGATTGTTTGTAAGATCTATATTGTTCTTTAAAACATGTAGTTTCAGTCCTTTCACTTTCATTTTTTTAACCCCCACCCGGGTCTGCCCTGGGGGACCTGGGTGGGGTTAGGTACTTTTTAGTTCCCAGGGTCACCCTGGTCAGCCCCACAGGGTGAGTTTTTCTCTCTATTCTGGGGCATGTGTTTCTGTCTACCCGAGGTCCATTCACCTGTATTTGCCTTTTTAAAATTCTCCCTACTGTCTGCACTGCATGTAGCTCTTGATATTGGATGTGTGTTGCTAAATGGTCTTAGCTTTATTTAGGCCCCATGTGTTAGGTTTATTTAACGTATTTGACCGGATGGCGACATACATTCAATGTTCTGTTTATTTTATTTTTTCACAAGCAGTGCAGGCACGTCCTGAGAAAGCCTTGTTGCTGTCGGGACGTTAAGCAATGTACAATCAATCAATCATTTTTTTAAATATAATACTTGCATTGTATGCAACAGCCTAGATCAGTGAAATTTCAGAACTCTCTCTTGTTACATAATACTTAGTAGTCTGGATCATTCAAATTTAATATTCTCTCTCTCTCTCTCTCTCTCTCTCTCTCTCTCTCTCTCTCTCTCTCTCTCTCTCTCTCTCTCTCTCACACACACACACACACACACACACACACACACACACACACACACACACACACACACACACACACACACACACTCTCTCTCTCTCTCTCTCTCTCTCTTTCTCTCTGTCTGTTTGTGTTTGTCCGTTTTCTCATCTACTACCGTCTCTCTCTCTATCTTAACCCTTTTAGCCCCAAGGTCCCGTTTCTCAAATTTAGGTGTTACCTAACGACTGTACCACCAGTTGCAGGAGATGGATTGACTGATAATTTCAAGGGTTGTGCCAGATTAGCTTGGCTCCTGAAGGCGCCAAGCTATTATCATGGTCAAGATGATCCATCTCATGCTGAAGAGACTCTGGGCTAAGTGGGTTAAGATACATGTGTAGTGCAACTTTTACCAGCTGTTAACCCTTTGGGTGTTGGTAGTGTTTTTACTAATTTTAGTCACGATGATTCTTGCAGGAATCATCGCGACTAAAACTGCTACATTGACCCAAAGGGTTAAAAAGGTTTCTGTCACTGAGTAAGTTGGAAAGTCCGCTGTGTCATGTGGTCTGCATGCATTGCTAAAATGGTCACATCTCCATGCCCTTTTCATCAACTCAGAAGAAAGTGGATGAGAAAACAATGACACTGATAATTTAGAGTGATATTGATTTTTCTGCATGGCGATTGGGCAGGTGACAGCTTGTAATTCATTGCAAATGCTGCATTTATTATTGGGCTGTTGGGACACAGTCCTCAGCCGCTGTGTTTCCATTGAGATTATTTTTTTCCTAGTTAAAGATTTCCAGTGCTTGAGTTGGTAATGTCTTAATGTATACATGTTGTGTGCATTTTATGAACAAGTCAATCTTTTGGCTAGGAAAATGCTACCTTTTTGTCTCTAGTCTAACATATTTTACAATTTGTTATTTTTTTTTTTGTCCGGGATAAATGAGGTACCCCAATTGCAGCCTGCATGATGACACACAGTTTTCACTCGCCAATTTGTATTGGAAAAAATGGCTAATAGGTGTTTTATCACTTGGAAAAGAAGGGCCATCATTCATTTACCCTCAGTTCACTATTGATTGCAATTCATAGACTTTTCATTCATGCATATTGTAGCCCATGCCCAAGGGCATAGAGTCATGAATTGGTTGGTTAGTTTGGGTTTAACGTCCACAGCACCGAGGTGATCATGGACGGCCCTGACGGGCGGGTTATGGGGGACAGGGAAATCTATTGCCTATGGAGTACGACCTGAACACTGATCAACTCAGAAGCACTCCAACTGTGACACTTTGATTTACCAGGACCTTTCAACAGACATGCTATTGAACAAATCCGTTTTTCCCCCTGGATTGTGAGTCCAGCTACCGGGGCCGGGACGGGATTCGAACCCACGACCCGGCGATTCCCTTCGCTCTCCTGCTCCGACGTTTAACCGCCTTAGCTATTTCGGACTCTAAGAGTCATGAATAAGCAATACAGACAACTTATAGTGATGACAGAATTTTTTCTTTTGGGGTTTTTGTACGTTTGGTTACAGAGTTTTAAGACAAAGCGTGATTGCGCTGATTTGCAAGTCAGTTGATTTGCAAGTCAGTATTGATCAGAAAGCAACTGCTTGCACAAGGAGGATAATTTGTCTACTTGCTATAAGATGAGCAAAAGAAATGTGACATTTTTACGAATAATCAGAAACACTTTAGTGTTTCCAATCAATCTAGAAATGTTGCATTTCTTTTGTTAGTCAGTATATTTATTTTTGATCATTGTGTAAATTGTCTTCTTGCAGACACCCTAGAGAACAGTGGGCCAGGCGGCATGTCTGGCGGAATGCACATGGGTCACATGGGGGGGATGGGTCACCCTCCCCCAGACATAAAGCCGGATCTCTCCACTCTGAACCCACCAACCTCCGCGCACAGTGGATACTATGGCTTTGGGCCAGGCGGGATGCCCGGTATGCCCACATCCTCACAAAATGCGCCTAGTTTGTCATCGTCCCAGATGCACTCTCCAACATCATCTATGGGGTCGCCCCCAATGATGTGCCTGAGCCCGACGGGGACGTCTTCGCCTGGCATGCCTCACTCCTCACTTCACAACAAACACATCTGTGCCATCTGTGGTGACCGTGCTTCTGGCAAGCACTACGGCGTCTACAGGTCAGCGGTCTCAGTGATTAAACTTTGATCTCACTCTCAGCCTGCTGACCCCACCCATGCCATGACAATACTGTATGAGGATCGGTCATTATAGTTTAAGGGTGGTGCCAGAATAGCTTGGTGCCTTATGGCGCCAAGCTATTCTGGCACCACCCTTGAACAGTGACATGATAAAGTAAACACAAATAATACAAGATGTGGATTGAACTTGGTACTTAAGAGATGCAGCCAGAAAAGCTTGGTGCACAGATGATAGAGGTGCCATGATTGGAACTGCTACTAGTCATGCAGTTAAACTCCGATAAGTCCCCAAGTCCCCTTAGGGAAAACTGTGTAAGTGGCCGCTCCTTACTAGCACAGGGTTAATTTCTGGGACCACCGAAGCTTCAGGAACTACATTGTGACAGATAATGTTTCACGAGTCTTTCAGTTTGAATGCTGGCCTCATATGGTGCTGATAAGCAGATGTCGTAGTGCACATCTGCGTTGCAGTGTGTGTGTGTTACAGGGGTGGGGTGAGGGGAGTGGTAGTGCATCACCCATCGGGATTAATATTTCATGATCTCTTTGTATGAATACATTTAACCCATTCAGCCCTGACGCACTACAGCAGAAGATTGGTCGCACATGATAATTCAAGGGCAGTGCCAGATTAGCTTGGCGCCTGTCGGTGCCAAGCTGATCTGGCACTGCCCTTGAATTATCATGGTGTATCCATTTCCTGCAACTGGTGCATAGTCATTAGATGACGCCTCCCAAATTTGGGAAATACGGCCGTCGGTCTGAATGAGTTAAGATTGCATATTTCCTGCATCAAATTAGTGCCCTTACCTCGTCAGAATTGTAGAGAAATGACTAAGTGCCAAAAGGTGAGCAAAAAGTGAGTGATCTCTTTTGCGGGAAACTAAAATCTGTTTAAAAAGACGTGTGTTGACTTTAACAAGTGCAATGTTTGTGTGAATGATTGAAGATATACTGGCAATAATTTCTGCACCTAACGTAAAGCTGTTTGGTGAGTATACTGTAAAACGCCAGAATTCACCAATAAAAATCTGCTTGGGAAAGCGGACAATGATTTGCCGTCGGTCTGTTTTGATATCGCGTGTAAAAGCAACAATAACAAACCTGGTGCTAACCATGCCCATATGTTCAGGGAAGATTGATCTTATAATCCATGTATTTCCCAGATTTGAAGGTAAGCCATGCTTTTGTTTATTGCTCTTGAAAGTAGCCACTGTCGGACGTCATATTTGTCGCAACAGCAGCATCTTAATTTCTGCAAACTTGTGCTAGTGAAAGGCACGCTGACCCAAACCGGAAATGGCGTCATTGCGTTGTTTCGCTTTCGTTGAATATTTTATATACTTCAAATTAACTTTTCCGTCACAGTTTTCTAAGCTGGCAAAAAAATTGTGAGCGGCCAGTTACTTTTTGTCGCAAGATCTGACGTTCAACTATTTGACAAGTTTAACGAAGTTGTTTTGGGTTTTTTTGGTCTACGATCGTCCGGTTATGATAGATGCATTATGGGCCACATTCCAGCGTGGTTGTTTTGAATGTCCGGTTTGTCAATGGAGAGCTACAACTCGTGACGTTTTGTCGCAACTGTTTTCATAAATCTGACGTTCAATCACTTCTGACGTTCGATTGTAATTACAGGCAAAATAAAGAGCCAAATGTTTATTGTCTAGATATTGTAAGGGACCATTTTCAAGAGTTTGAATCGCCCGAGACTCCAGCATCGATTTTAGGCAGTAGGTTAGAGAATGAAGATGATTTCTTGTGATAACAAATTTTATTGCTGTAGCAACCTGACGTTCGATCACGAACACGTGTCGCAAATCTGACCTCCGATCAATGCAAGTTGGTAAATGAGTTATTTGAATGAACACGGTCACCGATGTATTTTTGTCGTTTGATGGAGATGTGCAGTTGTGATGCAAACGTAAGATAATGAGATCAAGAAACAGGTGAAATTCATAACATAATAATGCAATGATAAAAAATTTATCGGACGTCAGGCTTGTGCCAGCATTTGTTGCTGCTATCCTGACGTTCAACACATATGGATTGTAGAACTTTTGGGGGCAACGGCACTGTTAAAATGAGCCATTTTGGACAACCATTTGCATAGCCATTAGGACCTTCTAAATCTGAGGGTCAGAGTTAAAATAGTGCATCAGCCTGTACACAGATAAAACTTATTTGAATATTTTTACAGGCGCAGACTGTTTAGCACGTCATGTTTCATGATGTATATTACATCAGAAAGCTGTATGCAGTTTGTTCTTCATATCTGTTTTGTTTGTTAAATATTGTGCTTGAAACTGGGGGAAAGGCTTTGTGTTTGTGGCTTCTGATAACTATTCCGGGGATATCTGCTGCAATCCTGATGTTCGACATAAGTTACAAATTCTGGCCCTACTGCCAATAAATATATTTGGGCAGCAATATAGACTCTCATTGTGCTCTAATGTGTGCATGTATTCCTGTGAGTGGTATATAACATGACAAAGTGTGTTTTACTTGGTTGTAGTATGTTTTAAAAATGTTTTAAAACTTGAATATGGTCGGATGTCGGGTATTGCAACACAAATCATGTTCGGGGATTAGAACATTCTAAGCCAAAAAGCAGTAATTGTTTGGATAGGTCAATTGTGACCACTACTTATTATTTTAACTGTTTAGAAACTGATTTGTGTTTTTTATCCCACTAATTTAAAGGCACTATGTCACAATACCTGATGTCCGACATATCCAGACTTACAAATCTTAACAGCCATTTTCTCAAAAGCTATTTCAGATATTATCTTTTTCTTTTACAAACACATTGCCAATACAGTGTACATCACTTAATACATTTTCTGGTACTTTATGTCACACTTTGATTTTCAACCCGGTTGTCCTCTTTGTGAGAGCACCTTTTGGCACTTAGTCAAATACAGGTCTGGTCAGCCCGGGTATAATCTAATGCTGTAACTGGGAGGCATGATGATGATTTTAGTGGCACAGTGTACAAAATATGGTCAGTCTCAGATTTTGTAGAAATACAATTGTACATTGGTGTAATAAGACTGAAAGAGAGCTGATGATGTCTAAACAGCAGAACCAGCTTGGAGCTGATAAGAATCTCTCTCATGCTCTTGACTCAGCCAGACATGCCAGTTCACTGAAGGCTTGGTACCTCACACTGGGAAATATATACAAGAGCTGCCGCCCCGACTGCGGAAAACTAAATTATGTGGACCCTCACAGAAATGAGTTTTGTCTCCTCACAGGAAAAAAGGGTTGGGTTCAGTATGAGGTCAGTTTTCCATCTGACCTACTGCATTCTATGCGCTTTAAAAGACCATGATTGTCACTCACGATAGGTGATATAAAAATGGTTGGTCAAAACCTTTGTGCTGTGCTGCTTGAGTTTATCTGTTGACAAGACCTTAAACAGTACAGTTGTGTTTTCCACTCTGTTGATATAAAATTTCAATTCAGAAAATGTGACAGGATGTGTGAAGAAGTTTGCTGTTTTTCATTGCAGTTGCGAGGGCTGTAAAGGCTTCTTCAAGCGAACGGTACGAAAAGACTTGACCTACGCCTGCCGAGATGACAAAAACTGCATGATTGACAAACGGCAACGAAACCGATGTCAGTACTGCCGCTACATGAAGTGCTTGCAACAAGGGATGAAGAGAGAAGGTAAGGAAAAGGTTACTTTTGACACTGAGCACACACTTTTTAGCCCTGACAAGCTGTAGTCAGAGATCTGGTTTGGCCACGATATTTAACCCTCTTCTGCATGCAAGTGCATATATGCCAGGCGGCTTCTGAAAATATCACCAAAGGGAATCAACTCCGTAATTTTGAATGGGTGACATTTTTTAAAAAAATGTTTAAAAATATTTAGACAAGTTTTGAGAAAGAGCAATTATTTTTTCTAAAGTGTTTAATCAATAAAGATATAAAATAAACATTTGTGGAGCTGTAAAATGTGTAAGGAAATAAAGAGAAAAAATCTAAAGTTGAATGAACTGCTGTTTTACGTACTGTGAATCTTGCTGATGATCACAAGTTTCATTCTCAGACAATGATGATCACTAAAAAAAAACCGATCCCCAAGTCATCCCATTCCAAATCTAAGTCAGATTCTTCCCCTCTTCTATCCACTTTCAGCAAGTCTTGCTCTGTAAATCCCTCAAAATCTTCGTCACTGCTCTCCCCCACCAATGATCACCACAGTTCGAGGCCAGCCATTCTTACTGACGCTCAATTCACACTTGAAACTTAAAAAATTTGTTGCTCTGCAAGGAAACGTCCAAAATGCACATGGCGTACATTGACAGGAAGTGGAAAGTATCGCAAAAATGAGGCTTGTGGTCTCGCAAGATTTCTATTACCATGGTAAACATGGCAGCCTCCACAGTATACACGTGGTTCAGCGGGCGTTACCAGGCGTTCTATGCACAAATGCTGTTTTCAGCAGGCGCTGGCGGGCGCTCTTAGCAGAGGAGGGTTAACCCTTTTTGCCACAGGACCCTGCAGCAAGAGATGGATTGATCATGATAATTCAAGGGTAGTGCCAGATGAGCTTGGCACCTGAAGGCGCCAAGTTCATCTGTCACTACGCTTGAATTATCATTACAACTGGTACGTAGTCGTTGAGCAACACCTCCAGAATGTGAGAAATGGGACCTTGGGGCTAAAAGGGTTAAGGGTAGTTTACTGACTTTAACTTTATCTCATTTGGGAGATGTGGCATACAGATACAGATGTATATGCAGCATAACACTGCCTATCTGAAGGGGGGGGGGGGGGGGGGGGGGGGTCGGGGTCCTATCACTGAAAAGGCTGGCTTTTTCAACAACCATGAAATGATCAAAGCAGTATGTTTGTGTGTTAAAGACAACCCATTCAGCCCTGATGCACTACAGCAGCTAATCTGGCACTGCCCTCGAATTATGGTCGTTCCAGCTCCAGCAACTGATGCATAGTCATTAGATGACGCCTCCAAAATTTGGAAAATACGGCCGTCGGGCTGAATGAGTTAACTCTTTATGTATGGCCTATTTTTAGACCTGCCTACTCTTACGATTTCGCCGTATTTCTTACGAGTTTTTTTTTTTTTTTTTTATGGTCTTACGGTCATGTATCAATTTTCTATGGTAGCTTTTTATGGTATTTTATTTTGTGGTAAATAGACAGTTTGATTGTGACGTTTCTGCCAGTAGTAGGAAGCCTGGTACTGATTGGCTACTGCGCTGACCTATAATTTGGTCTAGCCAATTGGAAAGCATGTCTTTGTTTGCGTTCATTCTAGCGGATGGGATCACTTCACTTTGTAAGTTTGAGGTTCACGGAAGGTGCAATATCTTATGCCTCCAAAATGAGTACACGAAACAGAAGCGGATGGACGTTTGTATAATTCATTTTTTTTAAATGATATGTGTATTTATGCAACACATAATAATAAAAACACCCACAAAATGTGCAATTGGTTGGCATCTCGCGTGTGTATGTTTCACATGACTTCCAGTCGGCTATGCAGTCGAACTATAATCTTACTGACAGTCTCTCAGATCTTACTGAGAGTTTTCCCAAATCTTCCTGAAAACCACATCATCATATAGGCAGGTCTGTATTTTTGTCTACCGTATTGAAAATACGGTAGACTTTAGGATAGGGCTGGTCGGAGCACATCCCATAGAATGCAAAGGACATAACAGGCGGGCGGGGCTCATGGTCTGGCAAAAAAGTAACAAGATAAAATGATGTCACGTCTAGCCACTCTAACCTTGCTGTTCAGGGATGAGAATCTTCCGCCTTTTAACGGAAATCCGCTCTTTCGGAAGGTCCCAGGGTCACAAAAACAACTGATCTGACCCCATAAAATAAGGCTCAGAATGCATAGATTTTAACCATCTTTTAAAAAATTTTCCCCCTTAGCATCGCGTACCTGCTTAGCATGTACGCGCACTCGAGGCTTCGCCACTCGACAGACTTTGGAATTTTTCCGCATTTTTGTCATTTTAGGATTCTCATCTCTGGCTGTTGAATGTCGTTTTGGCGTGAAGCGCTGTGTGTGCATATGTATGTATGTGTGTGCGTTTGTATGTAAACACGAGAATTTCCTCCCCACCCGGGTCTGCCCTGGGGGACTTGGGTGGGGTTAGGTATTTTTTAGTTCCCAGGGTCACCCTGGTCAGCCCCACAGGGTGGGTTTTTCTCTCTATTCTGGGGCATGTGTTTCTGTCTACCCTTTGTCCATTCACCTGTATTTGCCTTTTTAAAACTCTCCCTACCGTCTGCACTGCCTGTAGCTCTTGATATTGGATGTGTGTTGCTAAATGGTCTTAGCTTTATTTAGGCCCCATGTGTTAGGTTTATTTAATGTATTTGACCGGCTGGCGACATACATTCAATGTTCTGTTTATTTTTTTTTTTCACAAGCAGTGCAGGCACGTCCTGAGAAAGCCTTGTTGCTGTCGGGACGTTAAGCAATGTACAATCAATCAATCAACGAGAATTTCCGATATTACTGTACGCACAAACTTGAAACTTGGCAAAATACTTTATTAAGTGGGTGGCTAAGAGAGCCTCCGAGCATATTGTAATTGGATGTCTCATTGAAGACATAAAAGGAAAGTCGGTTGACCCAGATTAGAGTCCGCAATTTTGCTTATATGCGCTTGAAATTTAGGATATGGCTAGTTTGTAAAAAGACATTGGATGAGTTCGTTAGCCAGCTTTGTACCTCTTCATCTTTTTCCAAAATAACAGTTCATTGCGGAAAAAATGTCAGAAGTAAGACTCCTTGATTTCATCAGAAGGATGAAACGGTGACAGTGGCGTAAAAGCACCAACGCGTCAGTGTTTTATACAAAGTTCCTAATTGACGCAAATCACCAGCACATCAGTGTTTTACATGTGTATGAGTGTTACGATTGTGGTTGTGTTATCCTGTGAGAGCGTGCGTGTGTTGTTCGTAGTTAACGATCCGATGTTTATTTGAGCTATCATGGTTACGATTCACGTGCCTTTTTAGTAAGATTTCCTTTTGTTCGTGAGTAGAGCCGATTTCGTTTTGTTAAGTTTAGTCCGGAACGTTCTAGAAAGGTCGCACTGTCTAGTGACATCGTAAGTGTGACGTTGGG
Organism: Semisulcospira habei; assembly: GCA_036245525.1. Lineage (NCBI taxonomy): Eukaryota > Metazoa > Mollusca > Gastropoda > Semisulcospiridae > Semisulcospira > Semisulcospira habei. The sequence goes on from BTPG01000004.1 coordinate 176,389,321, forward strand.
TAGTTGGCTACACTCGCGACATTTTCGCTACTTTTTGTTTTCCTGTGCGCGTGAATTGAGCAGCCTTTATTTTGTTTTGGGAATGTTCTCGTACTTTCTAGAGCTATCATAGTACGTGGTGATAGGGATACCATAATTTTATGTGTCTTCATTATACTTTAGAATTTTTATTTAGAGCTGAAGTTAGCAGCCGAGTTTTTGTAGCCTGTTATAGTTTTTCTGGAAAGTTTATTTTAATGAGCTTCAGCTGCGTTTTTCGTTCTGATTGGTTGCGTTGTATGATTTCCGTAGACGATTCTAGAATTAGGTAGTATTTATAAGGAGGGCGCTGGGAAAGCGCGTTCGTACATTGTCTTGCTTTGTCAGTTGTAGAGACACATAGTTTATTGCGAGAGACGCTGTGTATGAGAAACTTTGTGTCGCAGTGTGGACATTGCAGAAGAGACTTTGTATCAGTATTTGTGCATTTGGAATTGCACTGTGTGGATATCGCATCGCTGAATTAAATATTGTTGGAACTGTTACTCCAGCATTGTCTACATCCTGAAGCCACGTGTGACGGATTGCAGCTGAACGAGGTTTATTTTAAAGAACCTTACGTGCGTGCGTCTGGTGTGTTTATCATACTACGACTACAACTCCACCACGTAACAATGAGCTGGTGCGATTTTTTTCTTCATTTAGGAAAACAGTTCCTCTATTTTTGTGTGATTTTTGCAAACGTATTGTCGAAAAGGTGGAATATGCATGCAAGCTCATACAGAAGAGGCTTACTTTGTGGGCATGGACCATTCCACCTTATTCTTAAAAATGGCTGTGGCTGCGCCAGCCCACAGAACGTATAACCGGTAGGAAGCGCCATGCGTCTGCCTTCTGTGTTTGTGTGTGCCATTCTGCCGTTAGTGTTTGTGTGTGCCATTGCCGTGTGGATCAGGTGGGGGGGGGGGGGGGGGGGGGGGTGTATTAAAGGGAGATACTGAATGAGTTGTGCCTCTTCAACTTCTTCAATAATAATTAATTCATTTTTTGCAAGTTTTGGAGCCACTATTTACTCTCATCAGTCAGCCCTGAAAGCGGCTGTGTGGAACAAAACAGTCAGCTCTGTCTTTATTTGTGTGCGCCGGCATGTGTGTTGATCAGAGGTTGGCTTAGAGAGGAGGGAAATGGATCAGAAGGATAAGCTTAAAAATATAAACAAATGTGAATGTTCCTAAAAGAAAAACGCACGCGAGCTCCAAACAATACAGTAGACTTTGGGATGAAATCCTCATCGTGTTATATTACTCCTAACAGTAACAGAGAATAGCCCAGATCTCAGTAAACCCCGTAAGTAGCACATTTAGTTGTCAGAGAATCTTTGTGATTAAATCAGGTACAGTAGAACCTGTTGTGCAAGGAGAAAGTGGTCATAAAAGACGTGCTAGCACAAGAAAAGTCTTGAAGGATAATGCGTGTCACCTGTCATTAAAGACCATCATTTAGGTGGCAACAGTCACAGCTACAGCCACAGTCACAGCTACAGACACCTAAAAGGTGGTCTTCAATGACAGACGATCTCTCATAAGGGTGATCGTTCAATATCATGGATACTACATTACTGGATGTCTGACTGAGCGTGTGTACCTTCTCAAAGCCTATTGCGAAGTTCACTTCGGGTTTGTGCGTATGCGCCGGCTTGCGATTTTGCCTAGGTTTTTCCGGTTGCATTTCGACTATCATGGAAGACGGAGAAAGGAATGCGTGTATCCCGTTTGAAACGGACATTTTTGATTCAATCGTCGAGGTAAGGTCTTCGGTTTTCTTTTATATCAACGCTAAATGAACTTGTTTGACATATAACAGAGTTTTCATATCGAAAAACGTTTAGGATAAAAGAGAAGTCGTTGAGTGAAATGGTCATAGTTGATTGATTGATCATTCAATGATTGACGGAGTGACCGACTCACCAAGTCAATGTTTGTTTGTTTTGTAGAGGTGGAGTGAAATTTGAATAAATGTACTCCAGTCTTTGGTCAGATTTACTGATAAAGTAACTACTGTAAGTAGTTTTTATCATTAGACTCCTGACAATAGTCCCTATGAGGTCAAAGGAAGAAGATAACAGTGGTCTTTCAGAAACGCTAAAATTCAGAGGTGTTCAGCTTAGTCATACATGTTTATGAGTAAATTATTTATGTTTGTACAATGACCAACTTGCTGAAATGCATATTATTCGGCTACATCTTTTGCAAGTTCAGCTAGAGTAGATTGTCACCAAGACAAAACTGTGAATGGTAGATGCTTCTTTGCACTACTGATACTGATAAGAAATTTATAATCATAAGCTGATTTGTTTTCTTACAAGTTACAGGAGACATCAGTTGATGTTGGACAAGTGACAATTGAGGATAGTTCAGCTTCTGATGGTCCGATCCAATATGCTTCTACGGTGGAAAACAGAATTCAGGTACAAAGCCTAAAATATTAATTTAAATTATTAATTTGTTAGCTTATGTTTACAGTTACGTATGCCTTTTGTAACACAATAAAAAGGTGAATTGTGCTTTTAGTTATAATACAAAATAATGTCATATGTTATGCCAATCATTTTTCAGTTGTGAGTGTAAATGTTCAACTTCAAATATAGTGTTATTTTTATATATTATTATTATTATTCAGGGACGTGCAAACCCACTAGGAAAGTTTTTTCTCTTACCCCTCACAATGCACCCCCCCCCCTCCTCCCTCCAACTCCACCACTTACTTATTACTAACAAAAATCTTAGAATAGATTTTACTAGCTATCTGCAGTGGGATTCAGGTTTATTTCATTCGTAACAAACTCTTTACCTACCCAGTACCTTCTAAACGTTTCCATAGGTGCAGAATTTCAATACATTATCAGCAATTTGGAGATTAGCTGCAGTAATAAAAATTCAAATAATCCCCAAAGTTTGTTTCACCAAGACAAATATGTTTTTTTTTCTTTATTTTTACGTTGAAGCTTACTATTTTATTCTTAAAGATGACATTTCTAATGTACAGGTTTTCTAGCCGTAAGTTTACAAATTTGGAGAGATTTTCTAGCTTGAAACTTTTCAAGCGCAACATAGCACAGGGCCTTCTTTAAAGTAATTTTTTGGCCTTGGGCAATTCCATGCCCATCCATGAACTGCTATCTGGGTTGTAGTGATCATCTGTCTTTTCATCTGCATTAAATTTCAGATCACTAGCGACCTTGTGGCTTCAATTTGTTCAGAGCATGCTGTAGACGACAACTTATCAACTGCTCGCAGATCCTTCTTTGAAAGCATTCAAGGTATGTTGCTCCATTTCTTGCTTCATTTTAAGTCCAGTTTGATATGACATATAACCTTCATCCAAAAATCTGAGGTCACTAAATAGATTTATAGAGGGATCTTTAAGCAGAGCCTAGAGGTGGAGATGGAATATATGGCACAACCTGATCTCGTTGGGTTGCCAAGTCTGAACATTGCGTTAGTTTAGATGAACTTCAGTTCTTGCCAGTTATGAAATTTATATTTGTTGTTGGTTATTTTGCTTCTTTACTTTTCAAGTGTATAATCATGTGATTAGATCCACAAAAATTTAGGGGCAGATGTACTTAGAATAGTGAAATATAGGATTGGTCAGATTACCAAATTTTTTTTTTTTTTTGGTGGGCTTATTTGTGATTGGGATGTTTTTGCTTATGTGTGTTTTTACAGCTGAACCAGTCCTGCCAGCAGTGGGTTTCATGACTGCATGCCTGATGCCTGCTGAAAAATTTCACAGCGCCACAAGAGAGAAAGCATGGATGCGGTACCACCAGGAATTCCTCAAACATCGCCTTGATGTCATGAAAACCATTGACACCACTGCTGCCAACGCTGCATTTCTGTGCTTAAAACTCTTTGAACGCTTGATAAGTCTGGCATATCCGAGAACGAGTGAGCTTTCTGTGCAGAGACAGCACACGGAGTTAACTGAGCTTGACAGTAAGGTTGTCCCATACATTGGTGGATGTATTCTGCGGAAACAGAAAGAGCGACTTCCCCCAGCATTTCTAGAATGTCTTGATGCTTTCCAGTGTGAGGAGGAAAGTAGCCCTTCACTCACAACAACACTGGACAGGGGTGGACTCGCCCATTTACATCAGATGTCGAAAGAACTGTTTGAGATGCTGGAGGTGAAGTTCCGTGACTATACTGGCCAAGTTGCGCAGTCCTTTAGTAGCACAGACTTTCAGCAGTTATGCTCCAGTGATAAAGAAATAACGTTGAAGTTTGAGGAGTGTTTGCAAGGTGTGGACAGCAAAGACAATTTGAAAGAAAGGTTGTTTTCAGCCATTGTTAGCCACTACTTTAGGGTGAGGATTCACCTTGAGTGTAAACTCTACATGGAGTGACTTCGAAGTCGAGAGGCCAGCTCGAAGCAGAGCAGAGCTTTTAGAAGGGGGCTTAAAGAAATGCAATGAAAATGCAAATATGGTTGACAATGACAATAAAAGGATGAAACTAATAAAGTTTGCTTTAGAAAAGAGTTGGCTTTTTGTGGATTATGTCATTATGTAAGAAAAAGATAATCAAGATATTTTTTGTTGTTGCTTAAAGTGTCATGGTGTCACACGTTACAGCTTACAGGAAAATAGTGAACAAAATAAAAGACTAAACATAGGTTCAAGCATACTATGTTAGGTGGTGTGCTATTATTTTATATATTTACCATTACAGTATGCATGCGTCTTGTTTGCAATTATAATCACCATCCTCACCATTACAATCCATATTATTATCGCCGTCATCGTCATAATCAGCACAGCATTTATAATCACCGTCTTCACAACACGTAGCTCAGTGGTCAGAGCGCACGACTTGTGTGAGTGCATCTTGGGCGACGTGGGTTCGAATCCTGACTTCAGCAAACTATTTTGTGATTGCTGGATATTTCGGGCCAGCGCCTTGAGAAGCTCTCTGAGCTTATAAGTGCGCTATATAATAGAAACCTTTTTTTTTTTTTAACGATTATTACTGTCACCGACACAACATATAAAAACATCAAAGCGGTTGTTAACATCACTATTACCATCACCCACAAAACAAACAGCAATATCAGTAGTATTTGTAATTTCTTCATCAATACCTACAAAAACTGAATGTTCACTCTCGTTCGGAATCAACTGATGACATTCACCATACTGCACACTTTGCAGAAAATTAGCATAATCTAGCCCATCAGTGCCTGCTTTTGAAGTGTTATGACTCTCACATATCAATACACTCAACACACCTTAGATCATTTACTGATTTAGTTCACTAAAAACACCACACCCACAACTGATCATTTTAGGTACCATAGGCATAGGCAGAACATTTCCTTTCATACACATACCATGAACAGAAACTAAAACATAAGATTGTGCACAGAACATAAAATCATTAGCTGGGCTCTTTGTAACGTGGACTGTCTGACAGTCACCATCAATACCATGATTAATTAATTTTGAGTTCACATCAGATTTAAATTTTTTAACCTTGTCAATATTATTAATAGGACTATAGACATGTAAGCCAATAGTTTTAATATAACCAACATTGCTACTGTGATCATTAAATAATTTAAAAACAGACTAACCTCCCAGCAACAGAAACACTGTTAAGATGGTGCAAGAACATAGGAACATATTCTTCTTTATAAAGATCATACTGTTTAACAATATCATACTGCCTGACAATGTCAAGGAAATGTGTCCTGCAAGGATAAATAACATCAGAATTAATGTTAACAAAGCCACTGGGATGAACAAAACCACTGCATTGATATTCATCAACAAAACTGTAAGCAAAATAACTGTAAACTTTCTCCTTCAACCCATCACAAAACTTGTCACTATAAATCAGAATCAGGACAATAACTTTTCTCTCTGGTGCATAGCTTAAAATTTGGCAGGAAATTTCCACAATGTATCTGGTGCATAGCTTAAAATTTGGCAGGAAATTTCCACAATGTATACTGTCCAACACTAAAAAAGAAATCCTACCACTTGCAATTTTCTTTCAGGAAACACAAAATCATCCAAATTTTTGAAAATTGGTAATGCATCATTAACTTTCTGCACAATTGACTCTTGCATTGCTGAGGTATCAATGCTGCGCACATGCTCAACATTCTCCACAATACTCTCCATATTACTACCGGTCACTGCAGATAACTCCGGTTTCGACCTTTTACAGTCTTTCTTTGCAGAACAAGGAGAATCAAACAACGACCGCTTTGTCTTTCCCCTAACATGTGACATCACTTGAACATATAAATATATATGGAAAAATGAAGCGTCGAACAGTCTACTGTAATTGACTGTGCTTGGATGCGAACACAGGCTGTCGACTATGACTACTAAAGACAACTGAACACTGAAACAGCACAGCAGTCACTAACTTGCGTCTATTACAGATAAAACACTCCCACTCAAGAAAGAAAGTCACATAAACTTTTCGGTCTCGAGCTCAATTAGAGTTGCTGTAAGTCTTGCACTTGTGTCTAATCCAAAAACAATGTAAACAATTTCTCCACTCACAAATATGCCGCCATTGTCAACAGAAAAAAACAACACCAAAATCAATCCAGGATTGGGTATGACATTCACCAATCACATTCAACGACACTGACTTAGTATCTCTTTTTCTTCAGAGGACTGACAGTGACCTGGGGCTGCAGCTTGTCTGTCGTTCCTTTCACATTTCCCTTTGGGGTGATCATCAGAGCCAGGCTTCTCTGCAGTCTCAACTTTTTCTCTTGATGCCCAAATTGCTGCAGGCTGGGATTGTCGGCTGTTCGACCCATATACCGGTGACGGCCAAAATGCTCCTCCAGCGGATCCTGGCAGAGTTTGTTGCTGAGGACAAACTGCACCCCATTCTGCAGAAGATATCGGCAGACTTCAATAAAAGCATTGACGGTCATTACCAGACCCTTGTATGTTTGGTGTGTCAGGAACATTTTCTGTCTTGCTGCCTTGCTAAAGTCCCCTGGACGGTTTTGAGTGCTTGTCCTCCACTCTTCAATGTACTGCAGAAATTCTAATTGGAGGAACTGCAACCTGCCATCATTTACATCAACGTAGGGTGCGAGGTCTGGCTTCTTTTTCTGTTCTGCCTCTCTCAAGTACCTCGAATTGAGGCAATCAAAGAATCTGTCCATCAGGAGTATGAATTTTGCAGTTTCTCTCTCATCAGCAGCGCCACTACGTTGCAACACTGATCCTACTGAGTAACTCGGCACTTGAGCTGCCAGGCGAACATTCATCACCGAATGTGCAGTCAGATGCAGGTGGTCGCGCCTAAGCTTTGGAAGCATATAATGAAGTCCGTTGTCCAAATCTTTCTTGTGGAGCTGGACAATATGCTCCCACAGCATGTATTGTCCATTATTCCAAAAAAGCTTTGTGTTTCTCCCGAAACCGCTGCTTGCCAGGTTGTTCCTCACAGTCTTGATGAGGTGTGGGGGGTCAGAGATGAAATAGATAAACCGTTCATCCTCAGCAAATATGTTCAGAGTCTTGTAGCAGACTTCTCCTGCCTGCCCATGCATCTGGTAGAGCCTTTGGTTCTGGGGGGCCTTGTCACTGGTAGACACAACCACCTTCAGGCCTACTTCTTCTACAAAGGCAACTGCCTCCCAAAACAAAGGGTACAGTTCGTCAGCAGTTGCTGACCTGGTGCCAAAGAACCCTAGGCTCATTTTGATGTCGCTGTTGATGCCCACCACGTAGAAAACAAGAGCCTGTGTGGCAAGCATATTATCGAGGGCATGTAAGTTGCAGACATTATCACTTCGGACAAACCCTATCAGCTCCCCGGTCTGTTTGTCAAACACCAGGTCACTTTTGATGGACATTTCATCATGAAGGAGGCAAACAAATCGCTTGCTCTCCTCCAATTTGCTTGCAGCCTTCCGCAGTTCCTCCTGCACATGTACCTGAAATCCCTGGGACGGCTTCAGGGCACCGGTGTATTCCTGGAGGGTAGATGACCCAGGGAGTTTAAGCACACCCGTAGTGCGTAGGGTTTCATATGCTGCCGGGCTCTTGCTGTGGAGCAGAATGGCAAGATGTATCATCATTGGGTGCCATTTTGTGGCCTGTTGTTTATTTTGGAAAGCCCTGACCTGTTCCTCCCAGAATAGCTTCGCCAATGGTTCCTCAATTTTGGAAGGAGCAAGGTCTTGGAGCAGGTCATTGTGCATTTTGGGCGAGAGATTGACCGACTCCTTTTCCAGTTTTTCCTTAATTTCCTGCAGTCGCTTGTTTTGTGCCCTTTGTGTCTTGAACGCATCCTTCAGCTGTTCACGCGTGAATCCATGCAGAGGGTCATTGGCACGGACTTCATGCAGTGTCCTGGTCTCCCTTCTTTGCAATCTCTGCTGAAGTAGTTTTTCAGTTGCAGAGCACTGCTTACACAGACAGCTACCATGAATGAGAAGGTCGCAGTCTCTTGCCCTAATACATGATTTTTGACAAAAGTTGGAGTCCTTGTCAGTATCATTGGTCACATGTCGAAAGTACTGTCTTGTATTTGATGCATCCGGTAGAGCTGCCAACTCTTGAAAATCTGAACCTGTGACTCCTCCACACACCCACATGTCACTCAGGTTCGAAAGGAACCTTACAAGAGTCTGGTCAAGAAATGTCGTGGTCAGCTTTGGAGCTGGAATGCTCAGAATCTTTACAGATGCTTTTACTCTCCCTTGTGAATCATTCTCTACCACTACCTCCCTCTCAACATTACCGTTCCTAACAATAGCAAGCTTAACTGTGCAGATACTGTTCAGAATCACACACCAAGGTTTTGGTATCAGCTGAAGGCTGGCTAGACTGCTGTAAGTGTAGTTGTCAGTCTCCATCTCTGCATGTGGCAAATCTGATGCAGCTTTCTCCCCTTCAGCATCAGATGCATCTTCTTGCACCCTTCTGCATTTGTCCAACTGCAAAATACACAAAAGACACACATAAATTGTGCATGCTTAATTCTCCAAACTATCACTGGAACAAAATAAACCTTGGTACATGAGAACAGCCATGCATATATCACATGTAATCCTTTACCAAAGGGCGATTAACGCTTTTTTTTTTTGTTGCTTAAATTACGCATTTTTGGAAACTTTGCATTCGCAGTATTGCGTCGGCCTTACAAAGTATCCCAATACCAGTTTTCACATTTCTGCTGTGAACAGTATGTGAGATACATTTTTTTAAAAGTTGGTTTCCGATTATTGTGATACCCAGCTAACACGTTTTCCTGGGGATAAGCAAATTTGACTGCGTTAACCAGATTTCCTTGTTAACCAACATGGCCAATATAGTAAAATCCTTTTGGTTGTGTTAAGCAGAAAAACTTGTTATCCCTAATTGCGTTAAGTGTTCCACTGCATATTTATGACCACAAAAAAAAATCCCAGCTAGCACAGATTATTCGCCCTTTCAATGGCCCACTATTGAGCCAATGCTATGCCAGTACAGCCAATCAGGATCCATCAATGGACCGATTAAGGCCCAATGAACTGTGCTAGGAGGGAAATTAGGGTAGGTAGGTTAGGAACAATATATTATATATATATATACATATATATTCTGTGTCTTTGCGAAACAAGACAGTAAGCGCAACGCACTCAGCATAGCTTGCACTAGGAAGACGAAATGTCTTCTTGTTCAGTTTGGCCGGATGGAGTTATTTCTCTTGACGATGACAAACTTTCAGTCTTTTTTCTTACTCCAAAAACCAAACAAATTTGGTAAAATATAGGGTCGGTCGGGTGATCTGAAACCAACTTTTTGTTTTGTTTTGCCCATAAATAATAAAATTTAAAAAAAGAAAAAAAAAAGTACATATTGCATTGGTGCGTCTATGCTTTGGGATGCTAGCAAACTCCTTTGGAAGATACAAGGTTGGTACCGCCCCGCGTTTCAGTCGACGGCCTCTGAATTCTTCCTTTGTTTCTGCAACACAAATTGTATATTTAAATCTATTGTCGTATTGAAAACATGTGAAATTCCATTAGATAGAAAGAAAAATAAAAACAGCTTCTTTTATGTGGTACAGTGTTAGCGCTTAGAACATAGTAAGAAAAACAATGTTCACCGAGCTGAAAAGAAAATATGAGGGCTATATGTGTATATCTCCAGATATCTGGGAAAATATGTGCGTACAGGTCAGAAATTTAGAAAAATATGTTTGTACATCTCCGAAACTGGAAAAATGTGGGCTTAAAAAAGGGGAAAAAAAACTTTCGAGCCCACTGCACAGAAAGGCGTAGGGACCACAATAAAAATATGGTGGGTTGAATAACCGCAAACAAGCTTTTTGGGGCCAAATCATCTAACCTTAGCTTTAAATTAGGAATGAAAAGGAAAAAAATTAACAAAACCCCTAAACAAACGCATTCAAATACCAAAGTACCCAAAATTGTCTTGACATAATAGCTGTAACAAACACTTAATTTTGTTTTTTCCTTGGAGATTCGCCATCCAGGAAAATATTCATTATTGAGATACAGTCAGGGGCAGATTATGGAGGGTTTCCCAATTGCACAAAAAAAAAACCTGGGCTGTCAAACAAAATTTTTTTAATGGAAAAGGATATTCTTCATGTTATTATTCGATACAAACAACGTTCGTAGATCTAAAATTCAAGAAAGAGTGTCACCACTGTCACTGTGACTACATTACATACCGCACAGCTGTAATCAGGAATTGGCACTAACTTGATGCATTTTTTTAAATTATTAAGATCTGATGGAGCGTGTTGAAAAAGAATATATTTCATTTTTAATGAAGGAAATTACGTGCATTTATTTTAGCAGATAATATATTTCAACATTCCATTACACCACTTAAAAATTAAGATATTCTTTTTTAATAGTATTAGTAATAAAAATAATATACATGCATTAGTTTCTAAATGGTGCAATGGAAAATTAAAATATATTATCTGCTAAACTAATTGCTTAAAATTTCCTTCATTAAAAAATAAATTTTAAAGCATCAATGAAAGCGCAAACTATTTTATAAAATTTAATTCATAATCTTCTGAGAATGCTTCAAGCCACATATGCAAATAAATACACTTCTCTTTCAATTTGATAGCGATTTCTTCTCTTCTTTTAGTCAGCTGTCTCATTGTTTTAACTTCTTTTGATTAAACATAGTAACAAAGATGGTTTTTGCATTTTCAATGTACTAAAAAGTCAACAGGTTAACATGTCTCTCTTTATTTGAGTGTTAACATGTGAGTTATTTTATTAATTAATTTTAAATATTATTTTTACGTTCTCTCATTATGTAGATTACAGTTCACGATCGAGGCCGGATCCAGATCGGCTTGTTTACACTATATATTATTGCCGCCTTGGAAAACACACAGTCACACATGGCTCTGAGAGAACTGACATAACACACAACACAAAGACTTACGCTTTCCCACGTATTCGAAGCAATCGTCGGTGAAATGTCGCGAACAAATCTTCGCTGCGTTCAGATTGAAGCCTTTGTCGGTCCTGCTTGCGAGGTAGATCAACCGGTTTCTCCATGCATCTTGCTCCTCGCTCACACCTGCTTTCGGGTAGCCGTGAAAAGACACACCACGACAAAAAAGACTGTCCGTGTCACACTTGCTAAAACTGCAACGACTCCCACCGTGTTGTCGCTTCGACATCGTGCCGAAATAGTCAAAACAGTCCAAATAACTTCGTATGCACTCGTACTTCGACGTGTCTTTTCACATTGGTACCGGAAAGGGCAATGCAAAAGTGCGCGGCTAAGATGCGCGAAGGAACTCAAAGCGAAAATTGTTGAAGTCAGAGGTCAAGTAAATATAGGTCAGTGTTCAATATAGGTTTTGCTTTAGGTAGTAAAAGTTCTGACTTTTTACTCTTGACTGTCGTGAAGAGAAACGCCTATCACTTTGCACACCTCCCCCTTTCCGCACCTGCATGCGTTGCCATTACTATTCAACCCCATGAGCATGCTGGTCATCAGGCCCAAACGGAAAACGTTCTTACTCTGCTGCTGAGTGCAACCAGCAGAGGGGAGGCGTTTGTCCAAATTGATTATCAGCTTGTCTGTCTGCCCCAGCCGTGCAAGAGGAGCGACAGCGCGTGAAGGAGAAGGGAGACGGAGAGGTTGAGAGCACGTCCGGGGCCAACTCGGACATGCCCGTGGAGCAGATCCTGGAGGCCGAGCTGGCCGTGGAGCCCAAGATTGAGACGTACATCGACGCACAGGTGAGTAGATCTGCTGACGTTTAGTTGGTTTCAAAGTGTAATTTTACGTGGGTGCAGAATTTACTGTACTCATGTAAAATGCTTGTGCCTACTAAATGTAAAGGTAAGTCACTGCAGTTGAACATGACCAAGTGCAAGAGGTATAGGTCTTGCTTAGACCCCGCGTTTGCTTGGGCGCATGAGAATCTGTTGGTCTTGCTGAAGCCACTTTGTATCCATGGTATGGTATGGTATGATATCTCTGAGGTGCACATATCCATATAATTAAAGATACTGAAGGTGCCGTAGGGATGGAAGCTGAAGCTTTGAAAGCCTGCTGCTACTAAGCGCTACTTTATGTGCAAACCTCCACCCTACTATTAACTTCGGTGCATGTGATATATTTCTGTTTCCATTTCACCTACCCTACCGGGCCTTCTCTTTTCGAATAGTAGTAATGGGATTTTTAACGTGCGCACTTGATTATGGGTGCTGTATCCAGTCCGCTCGCAGTAAAGGGTTTGCAGTGCTAGCTTTCTACAATTACACTTACAGGCTATGTAAATGTCTTCTTTTGTTTCAAAAATAACTTTAAATTAGCCCCAAGGCCCCACAGCAGGCGGTGGATCAACCATGATAAATCAGGGGTAGTGCCAGATTAGCTTGGCGCAGTCCGGTGCCAGGCTAATCTGGCACTACCCTTGATTTACAGGCATCAGAACTGTCCGATTTTCGGCGATTTTCCGATTTTCCTGGCCCCTGTTCATGTGCTTAGTTAATAACACTTTTGACTTCTTATGTGCCAGGAAATGGCTTTAAATAACGTTTTCAGATTTTTTTTGGGTGAACAGTTCTGATGCCTGATTTATCATGCTCGATCCATCACCTGTAACTGGTACATTAGTTGACACCTCCAAAATCTGGAAAATGTGGCTGTGGGGTTAAAAAGGTTAATTACTGTATCTGCGAGGGGAAATTTGGCTGCCTTTCCCAGAAGGGGGGGGGGGGGGGGGGGGGGGGGGTGGACGCGTTGCCTCAGTCAGTGCGGCGCCTCCAGTCTGCCTTTTTATGAGCCCGTGAGGAAACGTGACACTAAAAATTTTACAACTTAGTAAAAATAGTCGTGACTTGTGCAAGTTGAATGTTGAATAGTGTGGTGTTGACACCATAGCAGGGCATGGATCGGCCATGACAGCCTGAAGTAGTGCTAGAATACGTGTCTAGTTTATTCCCACAGCTGGTACACACGCTTCATAGACACCTTAACCACTTGACTGCCAGTCGATGCAGATTATCTTTCTGAACTCTTTGTTAATTCAACAGGATAGAGTCCGGCACAAGCAAGGAACGTGGACACAAAGTGGCGTCGGCAAGAGGCATAGATCCTCATGAGCCCCCGCAATTGCGGGGGCTCATGAGGATCTATGCCTCTTGCAGCTGGGTGGTGTTCATTTCTCCGCATTGAAGGGGTTACAAGTTATCATAAATGAGTTAAAAGTGCTAGGAGGCACTGGCACTGCATCCAAAATAGCAAAATCAGAAAACAATTTTCTTTTTGTCTCTTCTTGGGCTTCTGTTATTGCAGTTTATATTACATGTGCTCCTCTTTGCCATCACCATCAAACAACTCCTTTTTTTTTTTGTTTTTTTACTGATTCTGTTGATCTGTGTCCTACAGAAAGATCCAGTGACCAACATTTGTCAGGCAGCCGACAAGCAGCTCTTCACCCTGGTGGAGTGGGCCAAACGCATCCCCCACTTCACAGAGCTGCCTCTCGAAGACCAAGTCATTCTGCTGCGAGCAGGTACATACTAGCTGTTACCACGTGGAAACGGGATTGAAGCATGTGACAGTACTGTATGGGCAGGAAACGCATACCCTGTTGTAGATTTGAAAGTTCCTTTCTTTCATCTAAGAAGTCTACGATGATTGTACGCTGGTCTGTGACTTTGGACCTGATGGCGCAGTGCTGCGAGGTCCAAAATCATAGCTGTGCATGCAAGTGAATGCCTTTCACTGTTTTGCAGCGAACAACAGCGACAAGAGGCATTGATCGTCATTGCCTCTTGCAGACCTCATTTATGTCCGTGTGCCGGAGGTAGATCGTGTATAGGGTCATCAACCTGTGATGGTTTCAGAAGCGTATAGGTGGTTTGATATCAGAACGCAATTTTTCGCAAATATCTCTGCAAACAACCACATATCTATACCAATCGTAGAACAAATGTCATTCATTGACAGTTGACCTAATGTGATTTACTTAACTCTTATCATTAAGAATACACCAGTGTGTGAAATAAGTTTGACTAAAATAGTTCAAGGGTAGTTCCAGACTAGCTTGGCGCCTCTAGGTGCCAAGCTATTCTGGCACCACCCTTGAACTAAAGCCACTGGTCTATATCCTTATCTGTAAGTGTACCATAATGTAGCTTGCATATGGCGGTGTACACATTTGAAGCTTTAAGCCTCAGTATGATACGGGTTAAGAAACTCGAACAATGTGTCAGGTTTGCTGTACAGTCATGAAAATTCGGAATTGTTTTAAAATAATAAATGATTTTTACATCCCTAAACGTGCCCTCAATATATTATGCCCATTATAATTGTGAAAGCTCCATTTTCACATGAATTGGCCAAGTTTTCAAACCTGATACAGTGCAGGCATACATGAGGTCTGCATGCTTGACCACAATATTGAAATCTGCCTGGGCTTTATTGAAAATGGCTAGTTGTTGTCTTTTCACCAAATGTTTATGACTGTACAGCAAAATTGACAAATCATAGGAGTTCAGTGGAAAATATTCCATATGATTATGAGGTCAATTGGCAGTAAATGATATTTGTTCTTAAAGTGGTACCAAAAAAAAGTGTTTCTTTGTGGAGTTAATCAAGAAAAACGTGCGCTCCGATGTTGAACGGCCTATGATTCTTAAGCCACTGGCAGAGTTTGGGTTAACTCATTTGCGATGAGCCACGTCAGGATACGCAACACAAAGCTGTGTGTCTAAGTGCAGCATGTCTCGATTGTGTTGAGGGACAGACCTTCACCATCAGTTTGATCCGTTTCAGGATGGAATGAGCTGTTGATTGGCGGGTTCTCTCACCGCTCCATCGCGGTGAAAGATGGCATTCTGCTGGCCACGGGTCTTCATGTTCACCGCAACAGTGCTCACCAGGCGGGCGTGGGTACAATCTTTGACCGCGTCCTGACAGAGCTGGTGGCCAAGATGCGAGAGATGAAGATGGACAAAACAGAGTTGGGCTGTCTGCGAGCCATCGTGCTTTTCAACCCAGGTAAGGAGGGAGAGAGGGAAGAGAGCATGTGTGTGCAATCTTTACAGTTTAACCCTTTAATTACTGATGCCCGCTATAGCGGGGATGGGAAATGCCTCCTCTGCTTACAGCCCAGTGATAATTATTACGCAGAAATATGCGTATCTGACCCTCTAAAGCCTCGTCTGACACACTAGTGTTCCGAGCTCTGCGTCGACTGACGTAAAAAAATTTACTCTGACGCAGTAAGCTTTATCTTTACGCACTGAAAAACTCACCAGTGCGTCATCGTGAACACGTTTACAGCCGTGCGTGCCGAGCAGAACCGCCAAAGCTTTTGTGAGCACGCTAAACGCCAACTCAGCAACAGTACCACATGCGCAGCAACAGAAATTTAACAGATACAACTCTTCCGTGGCGGAGCTGGTCAAGTGGCTATCGGCATTTCCTGTGGCCGGACTCGATGAAATTCGGGTTCTTGAGCTCAAAATCACAGTCTTCTCCTACACTGAAGTTCCTACAAGCAAATTGGATAGTGACAAAAAGACCACGCGGTCTTTCCAGCACGATTGGCTCGGACAATTTAAATGGCTACGCCATTTAGATGGGCAGATGTTCTACGCTGTGTGCCGCCAAGCTGCACAGTCGAAAAACGCTTTCGTGAAGGGATCGATAAATTTTCAGCACTCAAAGTATATGGGGTGGTCCGTGGCACAGCGGTAAAAGCCCCTGCCACCAATGCAAGATGCAATGCGAGATTCGATACCCGGTTCCGGCGTCGGACTTTTCTCCTCTAGTAAGTGTCACCATTACACTGAATTCGGGCGGACCTTCGGGGGTTCTTTCTCTGGGTACTCCGGCTCTTTCCTCCCCCGCGAATTCAGTATTAATTTCAGTCCACTTAATCAAAGTTCAAAAATATAAAAAACACGATTTAAATTTCCAAAATTTCAGTAGCTCGCTTGAGCTTGCCCTTAGCACCACGTGAATGTTCTGTGTTTATGTACAGTGTGTGAGGAAATGCGCGTGATTCACGTGAGCGTGCTTGTTAGGTTCAGTTCGCGGCTATGTCCTGCGCATGATTGAGTTATATTATAAATATGATAAATGCGCCATATAAATACTAAAATTCGGTATTAATTTCAGTCCACTTAATCGAATTTCAAAAATATAAGAAACGCGATTTAAATTTCCAAAATTCCAGTAGCTCGCTTGAGCTTGCCCTTAGCACCACGTGAATGTTCTGTGTTAGTGTACAGTGTGAGAGGGAATGTGTTGTTGGGTTTAGTTCGCGGCTATGTCCTGCGCATTGAGTTATATTATAAATATGAGAAATGCGCCTTATAAATACTATGTATGTATTATTATTATTATTATCATCTAAGACTTCATCATTTGTTTTCTCAAAACACATTACCGATGGTATTACAACTAGGAAACAGTTCTTAGCTAGTCTAATTTTAGCCCAAAAATTTGTTGTGTACGATTATGGTCGTTATGGCAGGAGAGGGGCGCCATAGACTGGGCAGAAGCCCGGTAAGCCTCCCTTCCCATTCAACCCCCCCACCCGGGTCTGCCCTGGGGGACTTGGGTGGGGTTAGGTATTTTTTAGTTCCCAGGGTCACCCTGGTCAGCCCCACAGGGTGGGTTTTTCTCTCTATTCTGGGGCATGTGTTTCTGTCTACCCTTTGTCCATTCACCTGTATTTGCCTTTTTAAAATTCTCCCTACTGCCTGCACTGCCTGTAGCTCTTGATATTGGATGTGTGTTGCTAAATGGTCTTAGCTTTATTTAGGCCCCATGTGTTATGTTTATTTAATGTATTTGACCGGCTGGCGACATACATTCAATGTTCTGTTTTTTGGGGGTTTTTTTCACAAGCAGTGCAGGCACGTCCTGAGAAAGCCTTGTTGCTGTCGGGACGTTAAGCAATGTACAATCAATTCCCATTCAACCACGCATGCGCTACTCGCTTCCTACTTCAGTCAGTTTTCTTTGCTAGTTCTGAGCGGTTGTGTACGTCGTGAGCTCTACGCTTCGTAGTTCGCACTGAGCCGTTATCCGGTCGTTGGACTGTTGTTGCCTTCGCCTTGTGACTTAGGCTTGGACGCTTTCGTGTGGGACTGCTCTGCAGTTGTGTTTGTGACTTTAGGGCTAGCCTTCAGTGGTGCAGGTGAACTGTGTTCACGTGTTTGTGGCCGCTCGGACTTGTAACTTTGCCCTTGTGGCCCGGTTTTAGCCTGCGCTTGCTGCCGCCGGTTAGGCTTGGCGGTGTGAGAACTGTGACTGGTGTGTTCGCTCGTCGTTCGACCCTTGGCTTACGCGGGACGAGCCCTGGAGTGTTGGTTCATGGCTGGCGGCTTCCGTCGACCCTGCCGTTCCTGCGTGGACTGGTGTCTCAACCGGCTACAGTTCGAGCCGCCTCTACGCCTGGTCGTCTTTCCTCCACGTGGCTATTGGTCTTGGCTGGGTGGTTGGTCTTTCTTCTTCATTTGACGAGGTATAGATTCGGTTTGAGCCTACGCCAGGCGCTCAGGGTGGTGTGTAGAGCGCCGGGCCTCGGCATTAGCCGTTTTTGGTTTTCGAAATTTCGCAAACGAGGTTCGTTTTGCGTGTCCACGGGGGCACGCTCGCTTGATTGTCATTGTACCCTTTGTGTTGCAGTTGGCAAGTCCACACCTGCACGTGATGTGAGCATTTCCAGTGGCCAAGTGACGAATTTTCCTTACCTTCCTATGCCCCAGTGACGGACATGAAGTGTGCCTTTCCTGTTCCGCCTCCATTCCGTGCCTGGTCTGCGCCCCCTGACTGGAAGAGAAGTGGACCCAGTAGGGACTTTACTGCCGGGAACAGCCGACACCAGAACGGATAAGGAGTTACAACACTGAGTCCCATAGCGGCTATCACCAGGAGACAGGATTGTCACCGCCGCAGCTTAGGCCGCGAGCCCGTCCTCCTGCACCGGCAGCTTCCACGGTACCAATTTAAAGTGGCCAAGGTCCGGTTGCAGTTACTCAAGCTCCCAGACAGAACGGATAAGGGGTTACTACACCGGCGAGTCCCATAGTGGCTATCTCCGGGAGACAGGACTGTCACCGCCGCAGCTTAGGTCGCGAGCCCGGCCTCCTGCTCCGGCAGCTTCCACAGTACCAATTAATGGCTGAGGTCCGGTTGCAGTTACTCAGACCCCGAAAGATAAGCTTCGTAATAAACCCGCTTCTCGGCACAAGGCCGTGTCCCGCTGGTATCCCGTTGAGGTTCTTGCCAGCCGACAGAACAGTCAACGCCGCGACTTCGGTCGTGAGCCCGTTCTTCCTTGCCGAAGCGGCCACAGAACTGGATAGTGGTTTCTGCCCGGTTCCACCGTCTGAAGCAGAACGAGAGATTCTTCAGAAACAGGCTTCAGCCCCGGTACCTGGTAAGAGTAGAACGAGAAGAAGAAGTGCAGTGAGCCGGAAGTGACTGCTTCCTTCTGGTGGACTGAGCATTCTTAGACTATGTGATTTTTTATTTGCCCTTTTGAAAGTCTGTAGACGTTTCTGTTACAGACATGTGCGACTTTTTCGCCTGACCTGTTTACACCTTGCTTTGGTCTGGCTGACCAGGTTACCTTCCCGCCGTGAGATGTTCGTAGTCGCCTGCTCGGCGTTAAACCCAAATAACTAACCTTTGGTGGATCCTTTTACTCCGCGCACGCGAGCGCTAGAGGTCAGCGCTACCAGTATTTAGGTTGAGCCTGCAGTCTATATGCCTTATACCAGAAGAGCTTAATTAATTGGTATTTTGAAATCTTATTCAATGGGCCCGCATAACCTCCCTGTTTACATTGTAGGAGTGGATGCATGAGGAACGGTGCCATTTGCAGATATGGTTTATTATCGTTACTTCGTCCCCATTGTTTCCTTAGTTGAGTAACACTTTCAGATGAGAGCTCAAGCAAGATGCTTGGTTTCTTATAATTTCCCTTAAGGGTGAGGACTTTGACGTCTATTTTTCCTTCTGACTTGAAACTCTCGCGCTCTGGTTACATTCATGGCATGTTAGGCTTGGGGTAATAATACCAACCACAATAATTGGGCAATTTTGGATTTTATTATTTTGGTTTGCTTGACAATTTAATGCAATCAGGTTGCACTTCTGCGCTTCAGGGTAGAGTGCAATAGTTTCAGCAATGGCCAATTTGTCTTAGACCCCGCCTACCTCCGCCCTCGCAAAAAAAAAAAAAAAAAAAAAAAAAAACCCACAAACAAAGTGAATATCAGTTTGTGGCGGTCAGTACATTAGAATTCTCATGAAGGGGTTTCATCTCAACAAGTGAGATTGAGTTTCTGCTTGTGCAACCATGAATAAGAATGAAGGTTATACGTGTGAAACGAGAAGCCGCTGGTACTTTTTTCATTTCAACTTGGACATGCCTGTGGGCTCTCATGCCTCCGCTCGTCAGCTTAGTTGGGGGACGAGCCGGGCGCACGTTGAGGGTTCGCCCACCCACTTTGCCTTGCGGCCAGCTTCTGGGTGCTAGTACCGAGCGGTCTTAAGTTACTCGGAAGCACCTTCACTCCAGACGGGACCCAGAGACTAGTTGCGGTCCCCCACCCTTCATGGAGCCGGGACCGACTCTTCGCTGTTCGGCCTCCCCTTTCCTTGCGGCCTCTAGTAATGTTGCTGCGGGCATTTGCTGCGGTACGTTGGCTGTTTGTACACATTTTGAAGCGCTTAGAGCCTGGAGGTAGGTTAATGCTGTATGTGAATGTTCCTTCGTTCTTGTAGCTTCAGCGAACGACAGGGTCCCACGGGCCCCCTGGCCCTTGGGATGATGTTCCCCAGTCCCAGGACGTTGCGGGTTGGGTCTGCGGAGACGGCGCTAGACTACGCAGGCCCGCACCTCCTTGGATCTCCGTTCTACGCAGCGAGGATCGCAGTCACCCGCGACTCCCCGCCGTTAGGGGATTTCCTGGTTCCTGTCATCACCAACCGCGTTGCGGGCCGCTCCTCGGTTGTCTGGCCTGCTGCCACTTCTTGGGATCTGCTGCTTCAGGAGGCCCTTGTGCTGCGTCCTCGGCCTCCCGACCTTAGGAAGCCGCTGACAGACGCCGCGTGCTCTCCTCTAGGTTTAAGTCCTTTGCCCCCCGTCTTCTCACGTGGAGACCGCCCGGGCCTGTCGCTCCGCTATTCAGCCGATGGTCTTGCTGTCAGCCTGGACATCTCGGATGTGTACCTGCGTGCCCATACACCCAGCCTCCAGATGTTTCCTACGCTTCGCGTTCCAGGGAGTGGTCTACCTGTTCCACGCTCTTCCCTTCGGCCTCAATCTCAGCACTTGGGGGTTACTCGCATTTTGGAGGCCGTGGTAGCCAGAGCCGTCGTTCGTCCACGAGTCCCTCCTCGAACTACTTAGCCGTCCTGCTCTTGAGAACCAGTCCGAGTCCTCCCTGTTGGAGGACCGGGATGCTCTTCTCCGTCTCCTCGAAGTTCTGGGCTTCCTGGTCAACTTCGGCAAGTCTGACTTCGTGCCAGCGCGCCTCCTCGTGCTTCTGGGTATGGAGTCCCACACTGACCTCTACATCGTCCGGCTCCCGGAGAACGCTTCCAGAAGTTGGCGGATTAGCACGGCAGGGTCTCAGTTGATGACGCTCCCGGCCAGGCAGTGGCTGCAGCTTCTGGGACGGGTGAACGCAGCGGCATTGCTGCTTCCCGTGGGACATCTCTACTTCCGTCCTCTGCAACAGCACCTCCCCCCGCACTGGCGTCTGTCGACGGCCGACCTCGACGCTCCGGTTCCAGTCTCAGCCTTGATCCGGCTTCTCCTGCTGCGCTGGGCGGATCCTTCCTGGCTTGCGACGGGAGTGCCTCTGTTCTCGCCGCCCCCGACCCTCTCCCTGTGTGTCGACGCAAGCCTCTCCGGTTGGGGAGCCCACCTCCTGCCGTCGTTAGAGACGACCTCCGGCCTTTGGCCCCAGGAATCGCTACCCCGACTCACCATCGCGTTGGAACTGAAGGCAGTCTGGCAAGCCCTCGTGTGGGAACATCGCCTCCGACATCAGGAGCTTCTACTGCTGTCCGACAACTCCACAGTCATCGCCTACATCCAGAAGCAAGGCGAGACCCGCTCTCCCTCTCTCTGCATCCCTCTCTTCCAAGTGCTCTGGTGGTGCGAGGACCGGGACATCACCCTTCGCGTGCGTCACTTTCCGGGCCACCTGAATGTCCTAGCCGACTCCCTCACCCGACGCGGCCAGTTGCTGCATACCGAGTGATCGCTGCGTCCAGACATCTGCCGGATGATCGGCGCAGCCTGGGAGACACCCTTGGTCGACCTCTTCGCCACGAGATGGTATCGGAAGCTCCCTCTCTTCATCTCTCCAATTCCAGATCCCCTGGCCGGGGCAGTGGCCGCTCTCTCCTTCCCCTGGGACGGTCTGGTCGCCTTTGCCTACCCGTTGACAGTGCTAGTCTCCAAGGTTTGACTCCAGCTCAGAGGGTGCAACGCGATCCTATTCCTGGGGGCTCTGTCTGCTGGACCAAGTCGTGGACGACCGATGGACGCGATCCTTACAGCCTTCTGAGCCTCGCCACAGCCCCTCCGCTGCAGCTCCCCACCCCGCGCACAATGCTCAAGCTACCTCGACAGGCGCTGTTTCTCCCTTGCCCAGAGCGTCTCATCCTCCACGCCTGGAGAGTGTCCGGCAAGCCCTCTCCGCTAGAAGCTTCTCAGGTGCGGCAGTGGACGCGTTCCTTACAGCCTGCAGACCCTCAACCAAATGAGTCTACAAAGGCAAGTGGAGAGTTCTCTGCGACGGGTGTGACGACAGAGGCCTCTCCCCCATTGGCCTGACAGTTCCTCT
Source organism: Semisulcospira habei (assembly GCA_036245525.1). Classification (NCBI taxonomy): domain Eukaryota; kingdom Metazoa; phylum Mollusca; class Gastropoda; family Semisulcospiridae; genus Semisulcospira; species Semisulcospira habei. The sequence continues at coordinate 176,411,674 of BTPG01000004.1, forward strand.
GATGGCGGATTTCTCCCTCTGGCTGTTCAACGACCAGCGGTTAGCGCCCATCACTATCCGGGGTTACCTGGCCATGATCTCGGGCACGTACAGGCTTCTGGGACGTCCGGACCCTGGGTCCTGCTAGGGCCTAGCTGACCTTATGGCCCACTTCGGTTTGCAACGTCCTACTCTACGTTCCCTGGTACCTCGGTGGGACCTGCCTTGGGTGCTTACCGGGCTCAACTCGCCTCGCTTCGTGCCGATACAGCTGGCAAGTTGCCGGACGGGACATGCAAGTCTTGCTTCTTCGGGCCTTCGCCTCAGCTTCCAGAGTCGGCGAGCTGCACGCCTTCTCGGCGCGTACCACCTGTTCCTATTCCGAACGGACGGTTGGTACAACTGCCGCCCGACCCGGCCTTCCTAGCCAAGACCAGTTCCCCGTTGGCTGCCCCTCACTGGTCACCATGCTGCCACTAAGAGAACCAGGCTCCACCCGTGAGTCCAGTCAGCAGGACCAGGTGCGAGCTTTGCGTGTGTACCTGCGCCGGATCAAGCCGCCTCGCAGGGGACGCACCCGCCTTTTCCTTCATCTGTCCCCAGGTAGAACTGACTTCTCAGCCAAGACGATATCCTCCTGGCTTCGGTGGGTCTTACGATTGGCCTACCAAGACCTCGCCCCTGAGACAGCTAGACGCATGAAGGTCAGGGCGCACGAGATCAGAGCCATGGCTGCAAGCCCAGCGTCGACCGCACTTGTGCTGTAAAAGATTTGTGGCGGCCGCGGGCTGGAGAATGGAGTCCACCTTCGCACGCTTCTACCTGAGGGACATCTCCGGCCAGCGCCAGAACTTGTCGCTGGAAGGGGACATCGTGGCAGCGCAACACTCCCTCCCGACGCCCTAGGCGCCGTAGGTATCTTTGCTAAAATTAGAGGGAGGTTGCTGGAGGAGGGGAACTTTACTAGCTTCGTTGGCAGGAGATAGGAGCGTTATAGCGGCACCCACCTCCTCTTCGGGATTCCTAGTTGTAATACCATCGGTAATGTGTTTTGAGAAAACAAATGTATTTTTCTTTAAAAAATTTTTTGAAAAATACTTACCGATGGTATTACTCGAAGGTCCCTCCCACCTGCCCCACTTGCCGCTGGTCTGCTAAGAAAACTGACTGAAGTAGGAAGCGCGTAGCGCATGCGTGGTTGAACGGGAAGGGAGGCTTACCGGGCTTCCGCCCAGTCTATGGCGCCCCTCTCCTGCCATAACGACCATAATCGTACACAACGAATTTTTGGGCTAAAATTAGACTAGCTAAGAACTGTTTCCTAGTTGTAATACCATCGGTAAGTATTTTTCAAAAAAATTCATTCTAAAGAAAAATACATTTCTGTGAGCCCCCTGGGAAATCCTGCTGACCCTCTGGCAACTGTAAACTGAATCTGCCATGCTATATCTGACCCCCTACATTTAAGAAAAAAATTAACACTGCAGCCTCCCTGTATATCGGGGCCGCAGCTTCTACTCCGCTGCGTACGGCTGCCCGCTAAAGCGGTTTGCGCTAGCCGTGTTCGAAATCTGCGCTACCTGCTGAGAGTGGCTACCGGATTAGTGGCGACCTTGACAGCCCTGGAATGGTACTGCAAGGCGCGCAGTGTTTATGTTATAGTCAGCTCGGGGCCTGGGAAACAGGATGCGGAGTTTATATAAAAAGTTCCTTCCAGAACTTTGGTTGTGCTTGCAAAAATGGCGAAGAGGAAAAAGTGACCGTGACAGCGATGAATTTAGTGATCAGTTTTGGGATAGATGCGATTTTGGAGACTGGATTTTGTTCAGTTGACAGAGGAGGAAAGGGCCGATATTGTGCGACAAGACACTAACAACAACAACAATAATGCCAATGGTCGCGATGCCGACGACAAAAGTGGGGATGAACTTGACGATAACAATGTGCCACTGTGGTTCCGAAATCCACAGTTTGAGTGGACAGTAGGACCCCATATGTTGCAGCTGAACTGGTGAAATTCACCCGAAGGCCAGGTCCAACACGTGTAATTGACATCTGTCAGTGCGTCCGGGTACTTTGGCCTCTTCTACTCTGAGAGTGTGTTCGAAATGATCACGACGTACACAAACGCGAGCGCAGCAAAGAGCCGTTCCTGCTCTTCCGCCAGCCAACAACGAGACTCGCCTTGACCGAGTTGACCACTTACCTGTCAAAGGGGAGGGCCGTGACCATTTATGCTACAAATGACACACCCACTACAGGGACGCAAACCCAGGAGTTACCTATGCGAACAACCCGTACAAGAGGCGCAAATCTGTTATTATGTGCCGGAAATGTGACGTGTTCCTTTGTTGTAATGACAACTTTTTTTTTTTTTTTTGTACCACACACAGGTACAACTGTAAATACAAAGTTGACGTGAGTGGAGCATCTTGGTGCCGAAGTTTTCAGAGTTTTTTGCCATGGCCAATTCCCATCCCTGACTGGAGCATGCAAACACTTTTTGACCCGTTTTCATGCATCTTTGCTTGCTCCATAGGTGTGTGTTGTTAATGTATTGTCATTTTGTCACATATTTGCACCTGTGTGTCACCAAATCAACCACACGACACTTGCACATGACGTCAATGTGTAGCCCTTCCAAAGCCCGTCACAGCAATATAGGGTTATGGGTATCTGCGGTAGATGGGTCAGCCTTTCCCGTACACTAATATATTTTGGTATTTTTCTAGTCTCTAAACTCAGTATGCAGGTGAGGGGTAATACAGAAATTTATAAAAGCAGTACTCTGGTATTCACGAACCAGAAAATTCAGTAATGAAAGGGTTAATCCATATCATACTGAGGCTAAAATCTTCAAATTTGTACACTGCCATATGCAAGCTACACTATAGTACTCACAGATAAGGATATAGACCAATGGCTTTAGTTCAAGGGTGGTGCCAGAATAGCTTGGCGTCTAGAGGCGCCAAGCTATTCTGGCACAAGCTATTCCGGCACTACCCTTGAACTATTTTAGTCAAACTTATTTCACACACTGGTGTATTCCGAATGGTAAGGGTTAAGTACCTGTTTAGTGGCAGCTGAAGCAGACGTTTCTACAAACTTTTTGAATTGAACACCAAAAACTAGATGTGCCAGGAACATAGATTTAAAGTGGTGTCAACAAGCAGCATAGATCTGTGCCTCTTGCAGTTGGGTGTTGGTCAGATGTTCTCCACACAGAACGGGTTAAACTTCTTTCACAAATTTGCTCTTCATAACTTCAGTGTTATTTCTGTGTCACAGGTATGTATAGGTCTACGACTGGTATTAAATGTAACCTGCACCTCTTGTATGCTAGCTGCTTCTCTTTGGGTATTGGCATAAAATTGTGTAAAATAGTATGATCTGTCAGTTAACCCATTTAGCCCCGAGTCTGCAGCAGGAGATGGATTGTCCATGATATTTCACGGGTAGAGCCAGATTAGCTTGGCGCCTTCAGGTGCCAAGCTAATCTGACACTACCGTTGAATTATGGTCAATCCATCCCCTGTACCTGGTACATAGTCATTAGGCAACACCTCCAAAATTTGAGAAATGGGACCTTGGGGTTAAAAGGGTTAATACAGACACTTTCGTCAGACAGACATTGACATACTAAAGGAATAAAGTTGAATATCTTTTTGTTGTTTTTTTCATATCTGAATGTCACAGTTCCTCTGCTATGCAAATCTAAAGCTTGACCTTTTGGGCTTTCAGTAGAGACTTTTGTCACGATTCATGCAGGAATCATCATGACGAGTCGCTACTGGCAGCCAGAGGGTTAACCCCCTTACGCATGCAGCCAGTTGTGCCGCAGACAGCACCGATGACTGCATGCACAATGGAGTGAATTCCAATAGTTTGTGTGCTGAGACTAACATGTGTATGACTTTCAGATGCCAAGGGTCTGTCAGCTGTACAAGAGGTAGAGCAGTTACGGGAGAAAGTCTACGCCTCCCTGGAAGAATACTGCAAGTCACGGTACCCTGACGAGCCCGGCCGCTTTGCCAAACTCTTGCTGCGACTGCCTGCCCTTCGTTCTATCGGCCTGAAATGCCTGGAGCATCTGTTTTTCTTCAAACTAATCGGCGACACCCCCATTGACACTTTCCTTACAGAGATGTTGGAGAACCCTTCGCCCCAGACCTAAAAACCTACAACACCTCATGGTGCAAGAGAGGGGTCAGACGTTTTTATGCTAAAAGACAAGGAATGGGATTGCTTAGAATTTTATTTTGGTTTTAAAATGCAATGAATGAGTAGGGCTGCCATTTTGTGGGCCCCTTAGGTGGGTCTTTAATAGCTCTATGAGATGTGACACATGACTGCTAGGAATGAATTGATATTGCAGGGGTAGTGCTTGGATAGTTTTGTGCCTTGCTGGAGATGGATCGAACTTAGTTGAAGGGTATGGCCTGATTCGCTTGATGCCCAGAAAGGTGCAAGCGAATCGGACCCTACTGAAAACTGTCATGGTCATGAAGGTACCGAGGTAATCGAGCGCTACCTTTTGAACTGCCGTGGTGCTTCATTTCCTTACAAGTGGTCAGCTGTTGTAAATGAGCACCCATACGCCCCAGGTCCTAGAATTATGGTGAAGAATCCACAGCTAGCCCGCAAGATCTTTTGTGTAACAGAGCTACTGTGCAGTACTTGTTCAGTACAGTCAGCATCCCATTAATCTCCTCAGTCGGCGAGCAGGTTCGGTTAGCAGGAGGCATACATTATGATAAACATCTGCAGCTGCTGAGACTTATGAGAATCTATGCCTGTTGTGAATGACAGAGGCTTGTAAACCCCCGGGGCTTTGTCACAAATCCCCCTCTGTTTGTGGTACAGCTGGGAAAAAATGCTAACATTTAGCATGCAGGAGGCCTAGTTTCTCATACGACCCTGCAGCTGCATGGATTGATGAGAATCTATACCATCTTGCAAGCAGAAGTGGCTGTTTGCAAGGCTGTGCCCCCACAGACAAACTGTTTAACTCATTCAGCCTGACGGCCGTATTTCCCAAATTTTGGAGGTGTCATCTAACGACTCTGCGCCTGTTGCAGGAGATGGATTGACCATGATAATTCAAGGGTAGTGCCAGATTAGCTTGGCGCCTGTCGCTAATCTGGCACTACCCTTGAATTATCATGGTCAACCCAACTCCTGCTGTAGTGCGTCAGAACTGAATGGGTTAAACCTAAGTTAGACAGATTGTAATGAATGTTCAACGTACACACCCAGGGTTGATAGTCATTACTTTTTTTCTTTAATGAAATAACTTTTCTTTAATTCTGGTAAAAGATTAAAGAAATAAATTTTAAATTAAAGAAATAATTTTTTTTAAATTTTTCTTTTTAATGAAATAAATTTGCGTTAAATACATGACTGATCATTTATTGCTCAGCTCAGAGAAGAAAAGTGGCATGCAGTTGAAAAGTGACACGCCACCAGATTTCCTTCTCTACCCACTATTTAAAACACTATCTGGCCAGATACATGCAGTAGTTATGAGAAGGGGGAAGAAAGAAAAAAAAAACCTCGGAAAACTGCACAGCGCAAGAAAAAGTCATGCGGCTAAAAATGGAACAATTCAGGCTTGTTTGATCTTATTTCGCGCTGCTGACAAATCCACTCATCTGCAAGAGCCATAGATCCTCAAAAACCCCAGCAGTCTTGGGTGGGTGGGGGGGGGGGGGGGGGTTGGTGGGTTAATGACGATCTATGCCTACTTAAAAATGTATGCATGGCACCCTTTCAGGTTTTCACCTGTGCTGTCCAATCGTTGCTGTACCATCAGCCTTCTCACTCCTGAAACGAAACCCACCCAACTGCAAGAGGCATAGATCCTCATGAGCCCCCGCAACTGCGGGGTCTCATGAGGATCTATGCCTCTTGCTGGGATAATCTGCGCTCTTGTTTCGCTCAAGCAAAGTGGATCCCTTAAGTTTGTCACCTGTCCAATCGTTGCTGTACCATCTGCTTTTTTACTCCTGAAACGAAAACCACCCAACTGAAAGAGGCATAGATCCTCATGAGCCCCCGCAACTGCGGGGGCTTGTGAGGATCTATGCCTCTTGCTGGGATAATCTACGCTCGTGATCTTCTCAAGCAAAGGGGATCCGTTAAGTTTTTTACCCAGAGGCAGAGATCCTCCAAACCGCCTCAAACCGGCTACAACTGGGTCAAACCGGCTTTGCGCATAGGCACCCGTTGTTCGTGGCGGAAAAACGAACTGAAGTAACAAAATTTTTAACGAAAGAAATCGATAATCGTTACTTTTATTTTTTAATTCGTTGAATTTTCTTTAACTTTTTAAAAACATTAACGCGTTAAATTTTCTTTAACCAAAATTTTAATTTGTTAAATCGTTATATCGTTAAATCTTCCAACCCTGTACGCACCTGCTTGGGATGTTGAACCATCAGCAGGTGTGTATGAACGTGCCTGCAGTCCTGATGCATCACTTGAATCCTATCCATCAGCGCGAAAGCATAGCATCGCTAGGGGATGCGTCTGTAGCTGAAGATGTACCTTTGGGACCCGACCCTTTCACTCGTTGAGACATGCTGCATCCGGATATGCAGCATAAAGCCATATTTCCCAATGCTGCACATTTTGTACAAGTCAGCAATAATGTAGCAGTTCTTACATCAAGTAATATTGCAGCAGAGATGAACCATGTACCATAAGACACATCAGCAAGACTTGGCCAGAAAATGGGTTTACATTTAGCTTCTTTTTTTCACCAAGTGAAATGTGTATGTATAGGAAGGCAATGTTGCAGAAAGCTTTTTGTTTCTTCTCTTACTTTGCAGATCATCTGATCACATGGATTGAAAGTTAATGCATATTCCCGGTACCTATTGTGTGGCAGCAGTTTCTTTAAAATGTAGGCAAATGAATCATCCCCTTCGGGCGTCGGTAGTAGCAGTTGTCACGATAATTCCTACAGGAATCATCATGACTAAACCTGCTACCGACACCCTAATGGTTCACTCAGAATCGTAGTCGTGACCTGTCCTAGTAATATGGTATTTGTCTAAACATTGATGCTGCATTACCAATCCTTGTTCGAAATGGGTTTGGTCGTTTCTTCCACCTGAGAAAGAAGAAAGCAGGCTGTCTTTTGGTTGAAAGTGTTTGTTAAGGTTTTATCTTTCTGATGATGTGGTGTCTCTGCGCCATTACAAAGGATGTACCGTGGCATTTTGAACTTGAATGACATTCTTCTTTAACTCTTTTCATACCAATACACTATCGCAGGAATTAAATTTGACTATGATAATTTAAGGATGGTGCCAGAATAGCTTGGCGCTTGAGGCTATTCTGGCACCACCCTTGAACCAAAATGGTTGATCTGTCTCCGAATCTGTAATCTACGCTTGATTGGACAGTTGGCAATTTGTTTTTAAAAAATCAGTGGCAGGATGTAATGGGTTAATTGAGCTTTGATAAAAATGGTGCTGGCAGGCTTTGGCCTGAAGATGGCAAGTAGCCTCATGTAGCTCTGTGCCACCTGAATGTGAACAGTGTTGTGGAATGGTGTGAACAATGAAACAGTGTGTTGTGGAATGGTGTGAACAATGAATTTCAATGACAATCTTATATTTGGCCAACATGGACTGACTGTCTGTTGCCTACGCAGTGCATTAGTCAGTGTGGGCAAAGTCGCCCTGTCACCATTCCCCTGCTTTACACATTGCCATCTTTAACTCATTCGAGATGTGCCACCTCCGGATACGCAGCCTAAGCCACGTATCCGGAAGCGGCACGTCTCGAATGAGTTAAAAGCACGTCTGTGATGGGCTCATAAACAGAGCACAGCACAGTGTTTTCAGGTGTGTAGTTTGGTTGGCAAGGCCTTGATCCTTGAATGATGCATTGTCGAACAATGATGTCAGGGTCAGAGAACCATGCACAATCGAAATTTGAAAGAAGTTGGAGATGATAGGAACTTTTCTGTAGCCTAAGAGGACACGACAGAGAGAAACGAAGTTGTTTAGTTAGTGTTTATAGGGTTGTGATATTGCGTGTAGCTATAGAGTGTTTAAGTGTGCAAACTTTGACATGATGTATATTCATATGGCCAAAAAAATGATTTGCAGGGGGAGGGGGGGGGGGGGGGGGGGGAGGGGTGGGGGTCTGGCTGGGACAGGTACCGTTGGAATGGGTGGAGATTTTCCTTTCTAGGTGGCTTTGCACATGATTAACTTTTTGAAGGCGTTGCAGCTCGTCTTGAATGTGTTAATCCATTTAGCCCTGACGCTTCACGGCAGGAGACGGATCGACCATGTTAATTCAAGTTTAGTGTTAGATTAGATTGGTGTCATCAGGCGCCAAGCTAACCTGGCACTGATCTTGAATCATCATGGTTGATCCATCTCCTGCAACTGGTACATAAATAATTGTTAGGTGACGTGCTACATGAGCAGTAGCAACTGTTGATAGTCAAACTTTTATGTAAGAAACTGATAACTCATTCAGCCCGACGGCCGTATTTCCCAAATTTTGGAGGCGTCCTCTAATGACTATGCACCAGTTGCAGGTGATGGATCGACCATGATAATTCAAGGGCAGTGCCAGGTTAGCTTGGTGCCGCCAGGCGCCAAGCTAATCTGGCACTACCCTTGAATTACAGTGGTCGACCCATCTCCTGCTGTAGTGCGTCAGGGCTGACTGGGTTAAGACACATGATAAAGATAAAATGATTCAAGTTTACAATATTGACATAAACATGATTGTGGAAACCAAGTCTCGTCATTGACCATAATCAGTTTTCATGCCATTACAATAGAGGCTTACAGTCAACATTTCCTTTCTAAGGCGGATTGGCATCGCCCCACAAGAATGTCTGTCTTGAGTACTGTTCCTACAGTTATTCTGATGTGACACCCTTAGTTTCGGAAGTGTGTTTCACAATGGGCTGTAGGTTAATACATCAACTTAAAATGGCACACTCAACTTGAGGGACAGTTAGAATTGGTCTGTACAAGAGGTGTAGATTCCCATCAGCCCCTGCAACTGCAGGTGATGGAGTGTTGTTGCAACTGCAGGTGATGGGAGTGTCTTTGCAACTGCCAGCGATGGAGTGTTCTTGCAAAACTGCAGGGGTTCACGGGAATCTACACCTGCAAACGGAGCAGGCTGGATGCAGGGGTCATCATTTTATCACATTTCCTTTTGTAAAGATGAATAAGCAGCAGCGCACTTTCGCAGTCAATGTCTCCTGAAATACATCTCGGTGAAATGCCAATACCCCCCACCACCACTACTCGGTGAAAGTGTTTGCCACTAGTTGCTGGCAAGTTTGGGATCACCGCCCATATTTGTCCCAGGGAAAGGTCATCCTAACTGTACAGTCGTTAAGCTTAACGCGTTCAGTGCCCGCCGACGCAGATTGTGATTTTGCAGTCTACGTTCACCCAACACCAAAAAGCCATAGCTGTCCCAGGAACACGGATTTAAAGTGGTGTTGGCAAGAGGTATAGATCCTCATGAGTCCCCGCAACTGCAGGGGCTCATGAGGATCTATACCTCTTGCAGTTGGCTGGTGTTCTGTTCCGATTTTCTCGGCACTGAATGGGTTAAGATGCTCTCCCGAGGATTTTTGGGGGGGGCGTGTGTATCATTTTCCACTAGCCTTTTGTTTCGTAAGCGTTACAAAGGGTCCTCCCGTGGGAGAAACACCAGTTTGTTTGTTTTTTGGGTTTTTTTTTTAGGAGAAACACCAGTTAGGTGTGCCAACCAACAGTTTGCTGTCCATGAAATATGAAAAACATTGCGGACAGTAACTGCTTGCAAACGTTGGAATGTGTAGGTCCTCGGGATAAAATTAGTATCATCTTTTTTTCTTTTTTTTTTGCCATTCATTTTCCATCAGGGTTCTAAAGTCTTGCCAGATGTCAATTTGCACCTTTTTGTACAGATGTGTCACAGTGACACGTTTCATCATACTCATTCTTCCGTGAAGTGTGAAGTGGAATACATTTGCTTCGCTTGTATTTTGTTGATCTAGTGGTAGATTTTTTTCCCAAGAGGTGTGGACTTTTTTCCATACAGACCGACTCAAACTTTTTTTGTTCTGTCATTTTTTTATTTTTTTTTTGGTTGCTCTATTGCCTGAGATTAAATCATGCCTGACCCCCCCCCACCCCCCCCCCCCCCCCCCCCCCCCCCCCCCCCCCCCCATTATGCAAAATAAATCATGATTGCTCATTTGGACCGGTAACATGCTCAAAATTGAGCATTTGTCTGTCCAACGCGCTCATGATTTATTTTGTGTAATGTCGGGCATCATTTAATTTATTTGTATGACTTGTTGAAAGGGTTTTAACCTCATCATTGACTTTTCTCCACCAGGAGAAGTGGTGCAGCACCACAGTTTGGTCTCTCTTACTTTACCCCACCAAATTGACTGATGGTTATGTGGCATTGCAGCAAAACAGTCAGCAGTACAGCAGAGACCGCTTTGTATCATATGGTGGGGAAACGCCAGGGAGTTGTGTAAAACATTGTAGAACACCATGGCCGTTTTTATCATGCCAGTAACTGCAAGGTACCGTACTTTAACACTTTTAGCCCCAAGGTCCCCTTCTCAAATTTTGGAGCTGTTGCCTAATGACTGTACCAGTTGCATGAGATGGATTGACCAGGTTAATCTATCTGCTGCTGTAGGGACTTTAGGCTGAATGGGTTAACGTAGTGCTGATAATAGTGGACTGTAGAGAAAAAAAAGAAGAAACTTGAGCCACTGTCTTTTTTTCTACAAACTGGAAGCTGCCGCTCTCGTATAAAAGGATATGGCAGGACATGTTTGGAATGACCCCACGATATCAGAGGTCACCAGTCAGCAACCCTTTTCATCCTGATACACTGTTGCAAGAAATAAATTGGACTTAGTTCAAGGGTGGTGCCAGAATAGCCTCGGGCGCCAAGCTATTCTGGCACCACCCTTGAACTAAAATGGTGGATCTGTCTACTAATCTGTCATGCAGCCTTCATAGGACAATACGCACACTTTAAAAAAAAACAAAAATCTTCAGGATGTAATGGGTTACAGACTGCCACTTAACTGATGGTCTTTAATGACAGGTGCCACTTTTGAGCGGTGAAGGTGGTTGCCCCACACTTGTTCTGCTGTGGTAGAGTCCTGTCATTCTTAGCGCTTATTCACTTATTTCTAAACAACAAAGAAAAGGTCGTTTTGTGCTGGTCAGTCATTTTGGACCTTGTAGCAATAATGTCCAAAAATCACAGACCAGCACACGCATTTCTTTGCAGTAAATTGATCATTCATGAAATTGTTCTCCCCAGTCTGTTAACCCATTTTGTCCCGAGTCCTTACAGCAGGGGATTGAATGATCATGATAATTCGAGGGTAGTGCCAGATAAGCTTGGCGCCTTTGAAGCTAATCTGGCACTACTCGTGAATTATCATGATCAATTTATCTCCTGCAAATGGTACATAGCCATTGGGCAACACCTCCAAAATTTGAGAAATGGGACCTTGGGGCTAAACGTGTGAATTTTTTTAGCAGCTTTCATAGTTACACTGAAAATACTTCAGCTGTCCACTTTTTAAATTAAAAAAAAAAATTTAACCCTCAAAAAAGTTTGTTGTATAAACTTTTTGTTTTTACGCACATTCTCTAAATATATGTGAGAAGTTTACAGTAGAATATTGCTAAGACTGTGTTAGTTGTTATACATTTTATTTTTGTTACTTACTAGTTTTGTTTTGAGCCATGCCGTATTCGGATAAGGGCAAAAGGGCACATATCCAAATGCAGCATGTCTCGAATGTGTCAAAATAGGTGTGTGTTGTGCATGCACACAGATGTAAAACATCTCATGTATGTTACAAATACACAGGAATCTTAATTGGGGGGGGGGGGGGGGGTCTTTTCATGTTTGTAATGTATGCATAAGAACCTTTTATTTCTTTCTTCTGGGATCTTTGTTTTAATGGGAAGTGCCAAGTAGTGTTGCGATTGTTGATATAATAATGATAGGCTTGTTGCGATTGTTGATATAATAATGATAGGCTTGTTGCGATTGTTGATATAATAATGATAGGCTTGTGAGGAATCGGTTTGAATTTGGCAAAGCCAGACAATGGAGCTATTGTATTTTCTTATCTGTATTTTAAAAATAAATCTAAACTCCTAGAGCCAGACGTCCCACTTTCAATATCCTCTGCAAATCGGATGTGCTAGTGACCACGCACGCATGGCTGGAGATGGTAGACGCATGACCTAAGGGTAGGTGCTAAACTTGCCGTGCACAAACCTGGAGCTGTCATTCCGTCTCCTGCCGCTGGCTCTAGATGTGCAAGTCTTTTAGAAAGGATTATGCAAGGCTTCCAGTTTGTTAGTCCAGCTTTTTTTATACAGCAGAACCTGTTGTGAGTGACCACTTTTATGAGAGATCACCTGTCGGTAAAGACCATCATTTAGATGGCTGTGGATATCTATATCATGGTCTTCAGTGACAGGTGACACGTTCACTTCTCTTGGGCCTCTTCAAGACTCTCTCCTAAGAGTGTACCTGTCTTTTAACCCTTTGCGTGTCGGTGAGCGGTTTTAGTTGTGATGATTCCGACAGGAAGTGTTGTAGTCCGACAGGAATCATCGCGACTAAAACCGCTACCGACACCCAAGGGGTCAACGTCACTTTTTTCTGGATGGTTGCTTCAAACAGGTTCTGCTGTATCAGAAACGTCCTTGGTATTTGTATCTCTTGTTAGCTATTGTATTATATGCTGTATGCTGGTCCGTGATTTTGGACCTTGTGACTGGTAGCCGCAAGGTCAAGAGTCGTGGGCCCAGCGTACATTTGACATCAAGGTGTCTTTGAAGGAGGTGTTCTGAACTTATCGCTTGCTTAATCCACTTGTGTACTGAACCAATTCGATATGGCTGTGCTGTTACATAGGAAAAAGGTGCAAGCTTGTTATGTAGAGTGTGTATGTAGTTAGTGAAAACATTCTCGCCCATACATTGGTTTGTTTGTATGGCAGATGTTTTATTTTCTCACAGAAATTGCTAAGTGAACTTTTGTTAGTGTCTGGAGTGTATATACATGTTCTGTTAGAGTGTGCGCTTTCCTGAGAGAAAACGGATTTTGTATCCATCTACACATTGATATTTTTCTCCATACTCATTTGTTGTTTCGAGTGTTGTGGCTCAGCGCAAAAGCAGCATTTTTATTCGTCGCCCCCTTGTGCATGCAGTACTGGTGGCCGATGACACGAGCAGGTTGACAAATGATACTGTTTTCACGCCTCGAGCTGGTGTCTGTACATTGCTTTGCTGTCATTTGTCAAGATGACTGTATTTGTGTCTCGGTATGGTCCACTCGCCTGTATTGTCTTTTTTAAATTCTCCCGCTTGTATGTGCTGCTGCCTGTAGTCCTTGATATTGGATGTGTGTAGCTAAATGATCTTTTGCTCCTAATAGGTGGCCAGCTGTGTGGGTTATTATTTTTGTGTGTGTGTGTGTGTGTGTGTTTTTTTTTTGTTTTTTGTTTTTTTGTTTTGCCGTGAATGCAAATACAATCAAACTGGGTTTTTTTGTTGTTGTTGCGTGTAGCAAAAGGGGAGTAACCGTGCACAGGCCCGTGTGGAAAGTCCCAGTGCCTTCCCTTACTGTTTAGATTCAGGGTGTAAGGGCGCGTATGTTACATAAGCAAGAGATATAGAGCCTCATGAGCCATGCACCCTGCAGGGTGCGTGGGCTCATGAGGATCTGTCACTTGCTGGCCCCGATCACTTAGGATATTGATTGGTGGTTAGTTTGGGTTTAACGTCCACAGCACCGAGGTGATCATGGACGGCCCTGACGGACGGGTTATGGGGGACAGGGAAATTTATAGCCTATGGAGTATGACCTGAACACTGATCAACTTAGGCGCACTCCAACTGTGCCACTTTGATTTACCAGGACCTTTCAACGGACATGCTATTGAACAAATCCGTTATTTTCCCCTGGATTGTGAGTCCAGCTACCGGGGCCGGGACGGGATTCGAACCCACCACCCGGCGATTCCCTTCGCTCTCCTGCTCCGACATTTAACCACCTGAGCTATTTCGGACTCTAGGATATTGATTCTCAGTTGGAGAGGGTTTGTGTGAGGGTGAGTTTAGAATAGCTTTGTGGTGTTATTTTATTGTATTTCTTTCTCCTTTGAGCATCAGCACTCGGCAGCGTTGATAGTTCATCTGTCATATATTGTTTGTCAGAAAATAGCAGAAAGCACACATCATCAGTATCGTATGTACAGTTTTTCATGCCTGAACTCTTGACTTGTAATCACCGTTACTTTTATTAAAGTCTTACTGTGAATACAGTTTGTTCATGTTGTATGTTTGGTTGAAATTTGTGTCTCCATTTGTAATTTTTGTTGATGTTTGTGACTGTGCCAGTTTTTCTGTTATGAACTCTACTTTTGGTGTTACGCGTTGTTCTTGATCTGTCCGTCTCTGTGTATTCAACTTTCTCCATGGCCTTGTGACGGAATTTTATGCTCTGTGTTAGCAGTGTGGGTACGTCAAGGATTTCATGTCTCTTGATAGTCCTGCATACTTTGGGCCTATTTTGGGGCCCATTTATATCCATGTTTTTTCACACGAATCCGGTCAGTGTGTAGCGGTTACACGTGCAATTCACGATGGCCAACAGACAAGGGTTTCCCAATGGGCAAAAGGTCTTTTGCGCATTGGGTTCAAGTTTCTTACTTACCTTCACTTATTCAGTCTTAATTAAGGATTGCTCTGATGAGGCCAGAGCTCCAATGAACTACATGTACTGTTTATCTAAAAAAAGAAAAATTAAAAGCGTTGACTGCCAGCTGTATTGGGGGGGGGGGGGGGGGGGACTTTGTATAGTATGGCAGTTCTCTCCCATAGTAGTGTTTTACCTTGTAGGCCATTTGACGTCGGGAGCGCACGTTTTTCACAAATATCTCCTCAAAGAAACACTTCTCTGTACCATTTTAATAACAAATATTTAGTGCCAATTGACCCGGCTGTTACAGGTTTGAAAACTTGGCTAATTCAAGTGAAAATGGATCTTTCTTATACTGGGCTCAATATATCTGGGGCACATTTAGGGATTAAAATGTGTCATGTCATGAAAAATAAATATCCGATTGTTTACGACTATACAGCTAAACTGACACATTGTTCGAGTCTTGAAAGTAAATCGTATTAGGTCAATTGTCACTGAATGATATTTGTTCTAAGATTGGTACAGAAAAGTGCTTTTTTTGCGGAGATATTTGTGAAAAATGTGCACTCCGATGTCAAACAACCTATACCTACCATTTACCTTGTAGTGCTTTTAGTTATGCAATTCTTTTGGAACTGATTTTTGTTTTCTTCTCGCGTGCGATAACAAAAGGAAGTCTGTATATTTTCTAATGGATCTACAAAAGGTACCACTGGAATCGCAGTATTTGTACACGTTTGTTAATATTATCTCATTCTACCCCAGACACACCACAGCAAGATAAGGATCGACCATGATAGTTCAAGGGTGATGCCAGAATAGCTAGGCGCCAAGCTATTCTGGCATCACCCTTGTGTGTCCTGCACTAGAGTGCAGTCTTCAGAGGACAACGGCAAAATTTGGGGATTTCGGTGATGGGGTAGAATGAGTTAATCTGGATAATTGCATGGTAGAACCAAGTGACGAGGTCCAAACCAAATCTTCATCGCCTCATTGTCTTCGGTCTCTGCAATGCGGAGATGACCTTGTGTTCTGTACTGGAGTCGCTTTCTAATTTTGCCACGTGCTACCGCAGAGTGGACGCTCAGACTTTTTTTTTTCTTTTTTTTTTTTTTTAATAATGAGTTTCATGCATAGGGGTCCGCGGATAGTAGCTTTGAATAATGTAAATCCACTGCGCCACCGCGTGCGCGCAAGCGCCTTTATATGCTAGAGTCGATTTTTATGTGCTCTGCTGCTTCAGTTGAGTCAAGTTTTTGACTCGTTTCATGTACTGAAGGCGACAGTTCATGCATCACCGTTGTGTGAAGTCATCAAGCCGACGTCAGCCTCAGTGAATGCAATCGACCCTAACCCTAACGCTAGCATGCAATCGATAGCTCATTTCTCACACCATAGTGTTGACTGTTTGTGTGTATTTCTGTGGATTCTTTTTGTTTTCAAGTTTGCTTCCATAGATATCAATTTTTTTGGAACAGGAAACTGAATTGTGTCATCTGGAAAGGGCTGTTATCTGTGCTGTGGAAGACTTTTTTTTTTACTTTCTTCACAAGTAATTTGTACGTCATGTGGTTCTGTCGGTTTACGTTCTATTGTGTGGCTGGATGCAGCGAACTGAACTAAACAATGAGCACTAAAAACCAAGATCCTGTCATGTCTGTGTTGTTTTTTTCAGGCTGTTTGAGAGAGTGTGTGTGTGTGTGTGTGTGCTGGTCTATGTGCATATAATCACCTGTTTAGTGTCTGCTGGCGTCAAGCTAATCTGGCAGTACCCAGACCTTCAACTATCATGGTGCAATGTGTTGAACACAGACAAACGCACAAAAACATTCGTTCCACACTACTGACCAGTTTACTAACTTAAACATTTACAACTTGCACTACACACGTCACTACAAACACAATAACAAATCAAGTGCTAAAAACGGATTCACTTTAGAACCAAAGCTCATACACATGTTCACACTGGTTGACTCGATTCCCTCGGCTGATCCCTGAAGGAGACAACCAGTGTGGGACTTGTCATGAGAGCATCATTCAACTGAAATGTTTTGCAACCAACGTTTGGCAAACAACGCCAATTATTTTACATGAAAACAGGTATTTTCAATTTTACATCAAAAACATTAACTCATACGAGACATGCAGCATATGGATACGCGGCTTTACGCCGCGTATCCGTATGCTGCATGTCTCGTATGAGTTAACAAAGTAAAGCCTACGCGGCCTAGCCTAAAACTCGTTTTCTGTTACAAGAACCGTTCAACTGATTCTTTTGCGAGTGACGATGCGCTTAATTAACTTATTCCAAAAGTGCCGCATACGCCACAATAAGCCGCGTATCCGGATGCGGCACGTCCGTCGAATTAGTGCAAAATTTCTCAATGTCGTTAGCAAATAGTCTCAGTCATTATTATTTATCAGTTTACTATTTCGCCAGTACATCCTACACTAATGTACTCACGTGAAACCACGGCTCTTGCACAAGGAAACAGTTCAAGGCTGATTTTGCACTGTTGAACTTTATTCACATCAAACATGTACTTCGGTAATTATTATCGGCCTGACTGAAAGATGCAATTCTTTGTTTCAGACTGAATACGATCATAATTATAATTTTGTTTTTTCTTGATTTTTAACGTCTCTTAACAGCGAGGTGATTGGAGACAGGTAGATTATTATGATTATAGGATAAAACATAGCTAATAATTATAATATAAAATAACATAATTTTGAAGTGTTGCCTCCCCTTAATAAAGGTTTCGTGTCTAAGGGAAGCAATTCTTTTATCCTGCAGCACACGATCATTATTTTTGATTGTTACCTCCCCTTAATCACACACAAGCTCTGCGTCGTTCCCCCGCTTGGAGAACTGTTCAACACTGGCTCAGTGTCGGTAGCGATGATCACATGAGCGGGAACAGTCATCGCTACAAACTGAAACTGAACCGCTACCGACAGCCAAAGGTTTAAACATACGCGGAAAAGTGTCAAAACCTACTAACGACCAAAGAGATCCGCTGTGCAAAATTCTGGGACTTTATCAAGGTTAAATCTGCTGTAGTTATGCATTTGTGCCCTCCTTGAATCCGCCGCTTTCCCGGCGAATCATACGAAATGGATCAAGGGAGGTAATCGGTCAAGCCTCCTGACTGAGTGATCGAAAGATTTCCGGCTCAACTGGCTGCTTTGGTAGTCACGTGTATGTATACTTACTGAGAAGACTTAAGAGTAGTTCGACTAACAACCGATTCATTGTCATCATGCAGCTCACACAGTGGGCCTCAAAATCAACATTAATGCAACGGAACCGCGTAAAAGACAATGCGCGAGACTCACTTTTAGACTAATCCGTCCGGCCCGAAAACTGAGTGAGTCTGCAGTACAAGGACAAGACTAGAAGAAATCTTTACCGAAGCGGCTGCATGCGGTTTAACTCATTCTACCCCAGACACACGGCCACAGCAAGATAAGGATCGACCATGATAGTTCAAGGGTGATGCCCAGAATATCTTGGCGCCTATGGGCGCCAGGCTATTTTGGCATCATTCACCCTTGAACTATCATGGTCGGTCCGTGTGTCCTAGACTGCACTGCAGTCTTCAGAGGACAACGGCAACATTTGGGGATTTCGGTGTTGGGGTAGAAAGAGTTAAAAAAAAAAAAAAGTGCAACGACACGGCAGACGCCCCATTTTAAATTAGAATATGTAAAAAATAATTTAAAAAAAAAATAGAAACAGTACTCAGTGCATACCCGGCAATGAGCAAAAGACCATCGTGCCAAAGTCAGTCGGCGGCCCGATGGCCTTTTGCGTATTGGGTACAAACTAAGTCCAAGGAGGAGTTGACAAAATCTGGGTGTCGCCGGGAGCGGTTTTTCAGGCAGAAATCATCGCGACAAAAATCGCTACCGACACGCAAAGGGTTAAAACGATATGTTCGTGTACTGTATTACCGTAGTGATTATTACTGGTTTGGATTGACAGATACGAAAACAATAGATTAACCCCTCCCATGCCATGCCGTTTCAGTAATGGCCACAAGTCGAGTTTCTGGAATCAAATTAGACGCCCATAGAAATTTATCCGAGCGAGGACGAACACGGATACTCAGCCAGTAAACAGCGCCGACAACAGGCACAGAACCTTATGAGCCCCCGCTCCTGCTGGGGCGCATGAGGTCTTATGCCTCCTGCAGTTGGGCGGTGTTCACTTTCTTTACGGCAGCGAAGGGGTCAAACCAGTGTGTACACAACCATTGGACACATATATGGTTGAAATCATATTATGTACAGAAACTACGCTACACTTGACGTGCACGAAAATCTCACAACCTTTGAGTAAGACACCAGACATAATTATTATGAAACCACTTTTCGGGAACATCGCCACAAATTCCAAGTTGCCGCTGAACGTTGAAACACAGTGGCTGGCATACAATCAAACCAAGTATTTACTTCACTATTTGACTCGTTGACACAACGCACAGACGTATAGTCTGTGCGTTGTGTCAACGAGTCAAATAGTGAAATTAATTACTTGAATTGTTCCGCTACACACAGATGTATAATCTGTGTGTAGCGGAAACAATTCAAATAATTAATTTGACTTTATTTCAGCCACTGCGGTTGAAAATGCTGCCCTTCAGCCATTCGTGTGCAAAACAAAAGTACAACAACAAAAAAAATGTCTTCACAATTTTCAATCACTGGTATCAGTCCACTTCTCCCCCGGTCGTCGGGCCCACGACGGCCACAGTGGGCCAACGCACGGCTGTGCGCGGGCCCACAGAAGCCGTCGTGGGCCCTAAGACGTTTTGCTACTGGTCATTGTTCATCTTACTTTGTGTCCTGTGTCATTATATTCAGCTTACTACGAGACACTTTTAGCTGTATGCGTCACAATGTTCCTCTGACTGCGTCACATTGTTTTGCTCAGTACGTCACAATGTTTTGCTCACTACGTCACAACGGATTATGTGCAGCTGACTACCATTTTTGCCATGTTCAAGCTTACGACCTATGAACGTTCACCGTCTTGTTTCTTTCCTACAGTCTTACTTCAAACTGAAATGTTCCAACTGTATATAGTCTCTCATCGTTCAGCTCAGGTATATTATTGCTGACAATATATACCTCAAGTCATGTTAGTCAGATTGCCGCTATGTCATACGTTCTTGCGTACTACGTCACAAATGGTGTGCAGATCGCTGCCACAGTTTACGTGCTTAGGTCAATCAACAGACCTAAATTTGTTGAATCGACGTGGCGCCCTCTAGATCTGGAGAAAACTATGGTAGACCGCAATAACGCCAGTTGCAGACTATGCAGTTTGGGAGCCGGCGGGGCGGGTGGAGGTTGGGTGTGCGTGTGTGTGTGTGTGTGTGTGGGGGGGGGGGGGGGGTGTGCGTGTGAGTGAGTGAGCGTGCGTGTGTGTTTGTGTGTGTGTTTAGCGGGGGAAGGGATAAGGGGGGGGGGGGTAGGGGGGGGGAGGGAGCCCCGCAATTTTTCTCTCGATTTTTCCTATAATCTGAATGAATGACCCGTGCTAAACGTTAATTTCCCTCTTTGTACATGCAGACGTCGGTAGCCTACTGTTCACAGTAAGCAAAGGCCAGGTCTTGCTACTGGGGTCACAGTACTGACGTCTGCGTGCACAAGGGGTTTTGGGACGTCTTGACTGCAGCTGACGACACCGTTCGGCGAAACTTAACACGCGTAAGTATGCGTCATCAGTAGCAGTCAAGAGTTTCATGCAGATTTCAGACATTGTAACAACTGACGATACGACAGTAAAGACGCGTAACTACGTCATACCTAACTACGTCATATCTAACTACGTCACTACGCGTCTTTTCCGTCGAGCGGTTTCATCAGCAGCTGTCGCGGGGTTTCGGACTTTCTAACTCTGAGTCATTTTAACCCCCCTTAACGGCCTACCGCCTACGACGATAAGTGAAGGCTTTCTGCTCCTCCACGGGCTTCCAGAGTTTGTGGAAGAGGGGGTGTCGGGACTGCACGCAACGCGGTTTGTCGGTCGGGCTCCACTGGCCGTTGACGCAAGCGGCCCCGCGGGGCCCTCGCAGCTCAAAGTCGCGGTCACACTCGTACTCCAGCCTGGTGCCGTGCTTGATCGTGGTGATGAAGTTCTCGAACTTGAATCGCCCGTCAAAGCCTTTCTTGTACACCGTGCCGTTGGCCAGTCCTCCCGGGTTGTCGCAGTAATCTGTCAACACATTGAGGTTGATGATAACAATAATGATGATGATGATAATAATAATGTCTGTTAACCCAATTGTGCACAAAACCACCTGTACTGTTGACAGTACGTGGTGGCCGCGCCAACAGCGATGTTAACCCTTAAGGCGGTGACCTATTAACACGAATCCGATACGAACCCGATCTATGCCGCCGAATCCGAACGGCCGGTCCGAAACAGAAAAGTTGGTGCGAGTCCTTTTCACGTTTATGTGTTTCCATATTCCCGATGCCGGCGGTACACAAATTCGCATCCGGCTTTGAACGAAAATGAAGCAATTTTTGAAAGAAAATTGCATCATTGCATCGGGTTCGGAACGTATTCGTATTAAAACGTAGCTTTAGGCTGTCGGTAGCGGCTTTTGTCCCGATGATTCCGGCAGGATGTCAGGGTGTTGTTATTCCTGCAGGAATCATCGCGCGGCGACAAAAACCGCTACCGACACCCAAAGGGTTAACACATACACGTCTGGCTTACTTTCTACGCAGACGGGTGCGGGCCCCTCCCAGCTGCCATACTGGCAGGTCAGGTACTGAGTATCCCCGCCCAGCTTGTATCCCTCGATGCAGAAGTAGCGAGCCCTGTCCCCGTGCCGCACGCCGAAGAACACGCGGTGCCCGCTCTCCACCAGAGGGGGCGGCAGGTCACAGGGCGCTGCAACGATGACGTCATCAGGTACACGTCAAAATAAAAAAAAACAAAATGACGCAAGTTACTGTTCAATATAATGAAGGTCAGTAGTGGCAACACACGTTTTACTGTCTGTACAGTAAAGAGAGGGGTGGGGTGAGGGGGTGGGGGAAGGGGAAGGAGGAGGGACGGAAAGAGGGGATATAATCATTATGTTTAACCACTTCACTGACGAGAATTAAGAAGAACTAAAGCACGACCCAACTGCAAGATGCATAGATTCGCACGAGCACCCGCACTTGCGGGGTCTCATGAAGATTGATGTCTCTTGCCACTTTGTATATGTGTTCCTGACGTTAGACGGCTGGGGCTCGTAGGGAGGTAACTTGAGTCAAACAACTTGAATTCATAAACGCAATGTGCCGCCTTTCGCAGTAATAAGGTTGAACTTTGGAACAATCCAGACCAAAAGGGTGACTGCCAAGCGTGTAAAATGCAAAGAAGTACCCCAACGGAGAAAGAAACACGCATAGAAAAGACAGTTACAGCTGTGTTGTAGCTGTCTTTTCTAAGCGTGTTTCTTTCTCCGTTGGGTACTTCTTCTTTGAACTTTGAGAACTCTCCTGCGTAGGAAAGGGGGGGGGGGGGGCGGAAGTCTTTCATTTTTCATTCAAACTTCAGGTCCCAATACATACTGAGATTAGGTAGGGCAGGTCACGATACTTATTTAGATTAGGCAAGGCAGGCAGTAAGGGCCGGTGATTTTTTTGTTGTTGTTGTTTTTGTTGTTGTCAGTTCTTGATGTTGTTTTTAAATCTTCTGCTTTGTTTGAGATTGTGTACACGGGCAGTATACAGGAATTTTCTTGAAGAGACATGTTTGGTGTTTTGAATCAAACCGGCCTTGGCTAAACCAGCGGACTCTTTTTGGCCTAGTTTGAGTTGCCGAGTGGATGGTGATTTGATGTGTGTACCGGTTTTGGCTGCGCTGGGCTTGGTTTGGTACGGAATCAGGTCCATAGTCAGGAAATGAGTCGGTTGATGTCCTGAATTTTTTTTCCAAGGCAAATGTGCATCTGGTGGGTTGTAGGGGAATGAAGAATTTACTCATTCAGCCCGACGGCCGTATTTCCCAAATTCTGGATTCGCCATAACTAACAGATATAGCGCTGAAATTTGTCTGAAGTTTCACTCGCGTAATGGTACTTTAATTGCTCGCTTAAAGCAAACTGCTCCCTGGCAGGTTTGGATTGATAACATTCGCCGATACGGCAACAGGCTGTCAATGTTGTCTTGCCCCAGCTAAGACTTTTCTACCCTTCTTTTCACAATCAGTTGTGGGTTTTGGTCGTTCAGGGAGCCTCACAGATTTTTTTAAACAGAATGCACGTCGGTTGGCAGAGCGGAAGGGGTTAAAAGTGTTGTTGAAATAGGATCCGAGTGGGTTGCAACCACTCGGATCCTATTTCAACAACACTTTTAACCCCTTCCGCTCTGCCAACCGACGTGCATTCTGTTTAAAACAATCTGTGACTGAGTAGGCACACGTACCTGTTGTTTTCCCCGTGCCTTTTGAGCGTAACGGAAAGAGCTCTCCTGCGTACAAAGGAGAAGTCTTTCAATTTGCGACATGAAAACAAACGAGGCATACGATGAACATTAATTATAAAGGAGATATTGCGGTTGTCTTAACCCTTTGCGTGTCGGTAGCGGTCTTAGTCTCCAGTCGGAATCAGTCATCGCAGCTAAAACCGCTACCGACACGCAAAGGGTTAACACGTCACTGCCTGGAGTAGGTCGCTTTAAATTACCCGGCACGCATCTGGGAATGATGTTCCAAGTGCCGTTGCCGCACACGACCCTAGTGCTGTCGTTCAGGACGAGTCCATTCAGACAGGCAGGGGTGATGACGGTGCCCGTGTCCACCCACACCCCCTCGCGCCCGTTTTCGATCGTCCCGTTCATGATGGAGGGGACCTGGCACTGACCTGTAACGGACAAGTAGGTAAAGTCGTGTTAGAGAAAATGTACTCTGTGTGTGCGTGCGTGCGCGCGCACGTGTGTGTGTGTGTGTGGGGGGGGGGGGGGGGGGGTGGTGGGAGTGTGTGGTGTGTGTGTGTGTGTGTGTGTGTGTGTGTGTGTGTGTGTGTGTGTGTGTGTGTGTGTGTGTGTGTGTGTGTGTGTGTGTGTGCGTGAAAGAGACATCTACGAAGAAGACACTATCATTATTAAATCAAACTAAATTTAATTCATTTAGCTCATTGTGCTCGAGGTACGAAATACCCCGCACAGTTTGGAGTCGTCCTCTGTGGACTGCATTACAATACAGGAGACAGATCGACCATGATAGTTCAAGGGTGGTGGTAGAATAGCTTGGCGCCAAGGTATTCTGCCACCACCCTTAAACTATCATGGTCGAGCCACATCTTGCTGTGGAGTGTCGTGGGCAGAGTGAGTTAACAATACAATTCAAATTGCAACACATGGTTCAGTTCAGTTCTGCTCAGTTCCATTCAGGTCAGCTCAATTCAACCCAGTTCAATACTACACATAATATTGGTTTGAATATTTTATTTTCAACCAATACTGACTACACATAATATTGGTTTAAATAGTTTATTTTCAACCCATAAACCAATACTACACATAATATTGGTTTAAATAGTTTATTTTCAACCAATAAACCAATACTACACATAATATTGATTTAAATAGTTTATTTTCAAACAATAAACCAATGCCGCACATAATATTGGCTTAAATAGTTTATTTTCAACCAGTAAACCAATGCCGCACATAATATTGGTTTAAATAGTTTATCTTCAACCAATAAACCAATACCGCACACAATATTGGTTTAAATAGTTTATCTTCAACCAATGAACCAATACTGCACATAATATTGGTTTAAATAGTTTATCTTCAACCAATAAACCAATACTGCACATAATATTGGTTTAAATAGTTTATCTTTAACCAATAAACCAATACTGCGCATAATATTGGTTTAAATAGTTTATTTTCAATCAAAAAACCAATACTGCACATAATATTGGTTTAATTAGTTTATCTTCAACCATTAAACCAATACTGCACATAATATTGGTTTAAATAGTTTATTTTCAACCAATAAACCAATACTGCACATAATTTTGGTTTAAATAGTTTATTTTCAACCAATAAACCAACACTACACAGTCATAACATTGTTAGCCCGTTGAACCCTACGGCGGCATTACAAAATGTTGACGGTGTTACATATCGCCTGGATACGGGCTGCTGGAGACAGCTTGATCATGATAATTCAAGGGTAGTGCCGGATTAGCTTGGCGCCATCAGGCGCCAAGCTAATCTGGCACTACCCTTGAATTACCATGGTCGAGCCGTCTCCTGCTGCAGGGCGCTAAATGGGTTAATCCAAAACTTTATCCAAAGATATAAAATCTTCACTGACCGAGGCATTTAGGGGTGGGGTACGACCACTGCCCGTTCTCCAAACACTGCGTGGAGAAGGAATCCCCGTGGAACTTCGTCCGGATGTTACACCTGCAGAAGAATCACTCCCAGTAAGCAAAGGTCCTCGGCCGTGCGCGGGCCCACATCGGCCGTCGTGGGGCAGAAGACGTTTCGCTAGTGGGCATTGGTGGGCCTATATTCACAGCGGGAGGCAGATCGACACGTACAGCTCAAGGGCAGTGCCAGATTGGATAGGCGCCTGTCAAGGCGCAAAACTAATCTGGCGCTACCCTTGAACCATCACGTGGTAATTGCCTTTTCTAAGCGTGTTTCTTTCTACGCCGACATGCATGCACGAAACATGTTGATCAACACACAAAAGTGTCGTTTGCCCTTGAAACGCCACAGCGCGTTCATGGCCGCTGACCGTGCAGGGGTCAACTGATACGCAGCGGGAAAAAAAACCCGCGTATCCGCACACAGCACGTCTCGAATGTGCGGTCAAATCATTTAAGGCGCTATGCATCAATAGCTGCGAAAGTGTCGTATAGCGTTGCCTGCGTCAACGCTATGCGACACTTTCGCAGCTATCGATGCGGGGCCCCTTGAATGAGCTGACCGCCTACCTGTAGAAGTAGACTGCCCCGACGGTGGTGCGGTGCCCATCCAGGTAGCCATTCCACAGCGGGCCCGGCACGCCGCAGTTGATTTCTGCAAGTGCAAAACGTTGACGTAACCACCGAGGAAACACAGCGACAGCCATACTAAGTACATGTTGAAATTATGTGCAAAAAAACGATTTCTTGTTTTTCAGCATTTGTACGTTTGCCTGATCTGTCGTCACCGAATGTCTGTCACAGTTCCCGTCATGTTGGTGTGACGATGCAGGTCTGCTAGTCTAGTTTGTCTGTTAGAATCACGGACCGCACATGATGCGTTTTGTACAGCAGAACCTGTTTTGACCAATTGTAGCAAGGAAATGTAGTCTCCAAACAAAGGTGCTCTCTCAAGTGACGTCTTGGAGGGCAACGAGTGTCGCCTGTCATTAAAGCCCATCATTTAGGTGGCTGAAGCCACCTAAATGATGCTCTTTAATGGCAGGCGATCTATCATAAGGCTCAAAAGAGCTTTTGCTGTAGATGTTAGAAATCCATCAAGCAATCCGTATTCCGTAAGTCCATCCCTGTGGCTGTTTGTATCCTGGACCAACACTTCACCTTCCGTCGTGTCTGTGATATAGATCTTCACGAGGATAATATGGTGATACTGAACTTGCCTGGCTGATCCTGTGACCTTGATCCGTGACCTTGACCTCCAATAACCTTAACCTCTTTTGTCCAGGCCTTCCAATGGCCTTGATCTCACATGACCTTAACCTGCCCAGATTTGACTTTCTTTCACCTTAAACTCCGCTGAAACTGACCTCCCCTGATCTAATCTCTCCTGGATCTTGACCTCCAAAATGACCCTAACCTTCACAAAAGGCGTCCTGTCCGCTCCAAGTGCGGTCGGCCTGGCACGTTCGCTCGGCGGAGCCCACCACCTTGTAACCGTCGTTACACACGAAGCGAATGACGGAGCCGTAGGTCGTGCCTGATCCGATCATAGTGCCGTGCAGGGGGGGACGCAGCTCCAGGCAGTGGATGGCTGAGAGAACAAAACAAGCGGACTCTTTGCTGTGTATAGTGCTGGCAAGATAGATGGAAGAAGGGCTGAACCAGTTTAGCTTGGCGCCTCGAGGGCGTCTACGCCCTCGAGGCGCCAAGCTAAACTGGTACCATCATGTTCTATCCATTCCACCAACCACAAATGGTGCGTATTCGTTAAAAAAATAAAATAAATAAATAAATAAACATAAATAAATAAATAAAACCGCATCTCAAAAGGAAATGAAAAGAAAATTAATGAATTAAAACAAATAAAATAAAATACAATACAGTAAAATGCAATAAAATAAAATAAAATCATAATTAATAATTTTAATAAATAAATAGAATAATTCAAACAAAACAAAATATGGTAAGATGAAATAAAAGAAAAAGAAAGAAAAATTAGTTCTGTTCAGGGTGCCTTTAAGGATGAGGGAGGAGCTCCAAGCAATGACTAGCTGACAAAATGAACAAGTAACTTGTATATGGACCATCGCTGAGATATTATAGGTGGTTCATGCATGGACTTTACTAATTCAAGGATAACACCACACCAGCTTGCAATTCAGTTTTCGCCTCAATAAATTAAGCTCTTACTTTCACATAAAATAACGACAGATTTCAGAATACAACCTACAGCATATGCTTGACGTAACAATGACGTACGCTGACACTGCAGATACTGATTTGACGTAACAATGACGTGCGCTGACACTGCAGATACTGATTTGACGTAACAATGACGTACGCTGACACTGCAGATACTGATTTTCACCATTTTTACACCGGGACACACTCTATCAAATCACTTTCTGTAACCTATTTCTGCCCATATGAACCCCTTCACTGACAGTGGATGCAATTAGTATGTCTGAAAGCAGGGTAAATTCAACACCAGAATGATCCCACCAATCCAAGTATAATGAATATGGATAGTCTCAGCAAGAGGAAAAGAACCGCATGAGCCCCCGCACCTGCGGTAAGTTAGTGTACCTGCGGTAAGTTAGGGCACCTGCGGTACGTTAGTGCACGTGCGGTACGTTAGTGCACCTGCGGTAAGTTAGGGCACCTGCGGGGGCTCATGCGGTTCTTTGCCTCTTGCAGTTGGGTGGTGTTCTCATTTTTCCGGCAGTGAATTATACCGACGAGCCAAAGAAATGCGACATTTTGTGGAATCATCGTAAACACTTGGTTCAACAAGCTTTTCATTTCTTTTTATATTAGCAATGACGTACAATGACGTAAAAATTATGCTAAAATGAGCTAAAAATGACGTACGCTGACACTCGGGCAGGATGCCTGACCACTCCCCGTTGGCCTGACACTCTCTGTACCCCCGGCCCTGCAACTCGTAGCCCTCGTTACAGTGGTAGGTCACGCGGGTCGGGTAGGTGAACCGGTACCCGGGGTCCCGCCACCCGTTGTTAATTTCTCCTGGGGCCCCGCAGTCACGTGCTGTAAAAGAAGAATTGTGGTAATGTAGTTTTGAGTGCTGAAATAAGTAAATGATGCTTGGACGCTTAGATATCATGATTGCTCAGTTCCAGCGATAAAATACCAGATTTAACCCCTTCACTGCCGAGATAATGTGAACGCGATCTAACTGCAAGAGGCATAGATCCTCATGAGCCCCCGCGACTGCGGGGGCTCATGAGGATCTATGCCTCTTGCTAAGATCACTGCGTGTCCGTGTTTTTGGGACAGTTGTGGCTTTGGTTCAGGGAACACATATTTCAGAACAACAGAATGTACAGCCATGACGTCTATGAAGTTATTTATAGTGAACGTGTGAAATAGAATCACAATAACAATGAACATCATCACATGAAAAAGTAAACACATACTGTGTAATACGCCATCGTCATGTGTCACAGTGTACGGGCGGGATGTCAGAAAAAAATAAAGAGAGGCAAAAGACAACAGCGCTGGAAAAAAAAAGTGACAGGACAAGGGCACAGGTATACCACACTCAAGAAATATGTCATAAACAAATGTATAGTCAGACAGTCAGAGGGGGAGGGGGGGGGGGGGGAAGTTATCACAATTAGGGGCTGCAATCAGAACTGCGCTCGTCAAATCTTAATTACGTTGGTGTGTCTAACCATATCTGATGTTTATAAACTGCTAGTAGTATTTATAGTAGTAGTAGTAGTACTTAGTAGTACAGTAGTAAAAGTAGTAGTAATATTTCTACAGTAGTAGTAGTAGTAGTAGTACTCAGTAGTACAGTAGTAAAAGTAGTAGTAATATTTCTACAGTAGTAGTAGTAGTAGTAGTACTCAGTAGTACAGTAGTAAAAGTAGTAGTAATATTTCTACAGTAGTAGTAGTAGTACTCAGTAGTACAGTAGTAAAAGTAGTAGTAATATTTCAACAGTAGTAGTAGTAGTAGTACTTAGTAGTACAGTAGTGAAAGTAGTAGTAATATTTCAACAGTAGTAGTAGTAGTACTTAGTAGTACAGTAGTAAAAGTAGTAGTAATATTTCAACAGTAGTAGTAGTAGTACTTAGTAGTACAGTAGTGAAAGTAGTAGTAATATTTCAACAGTAGTAGTAGTAGTACAGTAGTAAAAGTAGTAGTAATATTTCAACAGTAGTAGTAGTAGTAGTACTTAGTAGTACAGTAGTGAAAGTAGTAGTAATATTTCAACAGTAGTAGTAGTAATAGTAGTAGTAGTAGTAGAAGTAGTTGCAGCAGCAGTTGTAGTTGTTGTATACTGACGAGCAAAAGAAAAGCGCCGACATCACTAGACTGAATCCGTCATCGCGGGAAAGACGCCAGTGTTTCCGTTGATTCTAATGATCGCATTTCTTTTGCTGGTCGGTATAGCAGTAGTAATAACAGTAGTATCATGATCATCATCATCATCATTATCATGGTTATTGATATCAGAGGTATAAACACACACCACTCTGAATTACACGTGCACCCCCACACAGACGCCCCTCTACCCGAGGCACACAGACACCCCTCTACCCCAGGCCTACCCGGCGTCATGGTCTGACCTTTGCAGGTCATGGTTGGTCCAACCCAATTGCCGTTAGGTCCGCTGCAGATGGCCCGACCGCTGCCCTCTCGGTAGTAGCCAAACTGGCAGGAATAGGTCAGCTGGGTACCCGTGACGTATCGGTATTGGTCGGGTTCGCCATCGTGTTCAGCATGCTCAACGTGGGGAGGTGGGCCACACACCACTGAAAGCGAGAGACAGTTGTAGGCCGCTTGACATCGGAGCGGACAACGTTTTCTCGCCAATATCTCCGCAAAGAACCACTTTTTTTAAAAATACCAATCTTAGAACCAATATCATTAACTCATTCTACCCCAACACCGAAATCCCCCCCCCACCCCCCACCCCCCAATTTTGCCGTTGTCCTCTGACGGACTGCATCATTTGCAGTGCAGGACGGCAGATCGACCATGATAGTTCAAGGGTGATGCCAGAATAGCTTGGCGCCCATAGGCGCCAAGCTATTCTGGCATCACCCTTGAACTATCATGGTCGATCCTTATCTTGCTGTGGTGTGTCTGGGGTAGAAAGAGTTAAGTGAGAGTTGTCTTCTCACCAAATATTTACGACTGTACAGCATAATTGACAAATCATAGGAGTTCAGTTAAAAAAAAAAAAAATGCCATATTAGGTCAATCGGCACTTATTAATATTTGTTCTTACAGTGGTACTGAAAAGTCTTTGCTTACGGAGATATTTGGCAAAAACGCTGTGCGCTCTGATGACTAACAGCCCATTATACACGTTGGGTGTGGGGCGGATGCCGGTTACACAGCCATGGATTATATACTGACGAGCAAACGAAATACGACGTTTTTTGAATCATCCGAAACGCTAATGTGCTTCCGATGATTTTTTTTAAAAAAATGTCGCATTTCTTTTGCTCGTCAGTATGGTATTTGGTACAGCAGATCCCGCGCTATCACCAGTCCTTTTTTTTTTTTTTTTTTTTTTTTTTTTTTTTTTTTTTTTTTTTTTTGCAAGAAAAAAAGTGGAATTAGAAGGGACTGAGAAATCTTGAAAAGGAAAAAGTGTCACCTGTCATTAAAGAGCATCATTTAGGTGGCTACAGCCACAGTCACAGCTACAGCCACAGTCACAGCTACAGCCACAGCCACAGTCACAGCTACAGCCACAGTCACAGCTACAGTCACAGCCACAGTCACAGCTACAGCCACAGTCACAGTCACAGCTACAGTCACAGCCACAGTCACAGCTACAGCCAAAGTCACAGCCACAGTCACAGCTACAGCCACAGTCACAGCTACAGCCACAGTCACAGTCACAGCCACAGTCACAGCTACAGCCACAGTCACAGTCACAGTTACAGCCACAGTCACAGCTACAGCCACAGTCACAGCTACAGCCACAGTCACAGTCACAGTTACAGCCACAGTCACAGCTACAGCCACAGTCACAGTCACAGCTACAGCCACAGTCACAGTCTGTTACGATTGTGGTTGTGTTGCATGCATGTATTAATCGTAGGAAACGATCCGATATTTATTTGAGTTATCATGGTTACGTATCACGTACCTTTTCAGTGAGATTCTCTATTGTTCGCGCAGATAGCGGAATTGGTTTTGTTATGATACGCTAAGTTTAGTCCGGAAGCTTCTAGCAAAGACGCACGGAAGATAGCGGTAGTAGAGCTGCTCTATTTTTAGCCATAGTTGTTCTCTGTGCGCGTGAATTTAGTAGCCGTTCTTTGCGTGTTATGAAAGGTCGTGAGCGGTGTGCCATACTTTTGTGTGACGTCATTACACACTAGGATTTGGTGTTGAAATGAGCAGTCAAATTTTTGTAGACTATTGTACTTATTCTAGAAAGTTACTTTTTTTTATTATTAATATTTATGAGTTTCAGTTACGTGTTCCGTTCTGATTGGGTGCGTTGTGTAAATTCATAAGATTTTTTTCTGGAAAGTCGTTTAACGATAAAAGTTGGTGCTTGGAAGCCGGCACGTGTGTACATTGTCATGCATTGTCAGTTGTAGGGACACACAGTTTATCGTAGGTACGTGGCCCGTATAGGGTGTACATTGTGAGAGACGCAGCGTAACGGTGGTGTACGTTGTATGAGAAACTTTGTGTCGCCAGTGTTGACATTTTCAGAGGAGACATTGTATCTGTGTTGGTGCATTTGGGAATGCATTGTGTGGAGATCGCATCGCTGAATTAAAATATTTTTGGAACTGTTACTCCAGTGTAGCCTACATCCTTAAGCCATGTGTGACGGGTTGCAGCTGAATGAAGTTTATTTAAAAGAACCTTACGTGCGTGCGTCTGGTGTGTTTATCATACTACGACTACGACTCCACCACGTAACACAGCCACAGTCACAGTCACAGCCACAGCCACAGTCACAGCTACAGTCACAGCTACAGTCACAGTCACAGCTACAGTCACAGCTACAGTCACTGCTACAGTCACAGTCACAGTCACAGCTACAGTCACAGCGACAGTCACAGCCACGGCCAAAGTCACAGCCACAGTCACAGCTACAGTCACAGCCACAGTCACAGCTACAGTCACAGCTACAGTCACTGCTACAGTCACAGTCACAGTCACAGCTACAGTCACAGCGACAGTCACAGCCACGGCCAAAGTCACAGCCACAGTCACAGCCACAGTCACAGCTACAGTCACAGCTACAGTCACTGCTACAGTCACAGTCACAGCTACAGTCACAGCCACAGTCACAGCCACGGCCAAAGTCACAGCCACAGTCACAGCTACAGTCACAGCTACAGTCACAGCTATAGTCACAGCTACAGCCAAAGTCACAGCCACAGTCACAGCTACAGTCACATCCATAGGCACAGCCACAGTCACAGTCACAGCTACAGCCAAAGTCACAGCTACAGTCACAGTCACAGCTACAGCCAAAGTCACAGCCACAGTCACAGCTACAGCCAAAGTCACAGCCACAGTCACAGCCACAGTCACAGCTACAGCCAGTCACAGCCACAGTCACAGTCACAGCTACAGCCAAAGTCACAGCTACAGCCACAGCCACAGTCACAGCT
Organism: Semisulcospira habei; assembly: GCA_036245525.1. Taxonomy (NCBI): domain Eukaryota; kingdom Metazoa; phylum Mollusca; class Gastropoda; family Semisulcospiridae; genus Semisulcospira; species Semisulcospira habei. Next base: position 176,444,423 of record BTPG01000004.1, read on the forward strand.
ACAGCCAAAGTCACAGCTACAGACAAAGTCACAGCCACAGTCACAGCTACAGTCACAGCCACAGTCACAGTCACAGCCAGAGCCAAAGTCACAGCTACAGTCACAGTCACAGCTACAGTCACAGCTACAGTCACTGCTACAGTCACAGTCACAGCCACAGTCACAGCTACAGTCACAGCGACAGTCACAGTCACAGCCACAGTCACAGCCACGGCCAAAGTCACAGCCACAGTCACAGCTACAGTCACATCCATAGGCACAGCCACAGTCACAGTCACAGCTACAGCCAAAGTCACAGCTACAGTCACAGCCACAGTCACAGCAACAGTCACAGCTACAGCCAATGTCACAGCCACAGTCACAGCCACAGTCACAGCTACAGCCAGTCACAGCTACAGTCACAGCCACAGTCACAGTCACAGCTACAGCCAAAGTCACAGCTACAGCCACAGCCACAGTCACAGCTACAGCCAAAGTCACAGCCACAGTCACAGCTACAGTCACAGCCACAGTCACAGTCACAGCCACAGCCACAGCTACAGCCATCTAAATGATGGTCTTTAATTCATTCGCGGCCAGCCGCATCCGGATGCGCGGCTTATGCCGCGCGTCCGGATGCGGCTTTCCGCGAATGAGTTAATGACAGGCGATCTCTCATAAGGGTGTTCTCCAGCTCAAAACAGATTCTGCTTCAGTATTCAGTCGGTCAGTCGTCAGCAAACAAATCTATGGCTCACGAGCCCTTCGTCTGAACAGGCCCGTCAGGACTGAGGAGGGGCGAGCAAATTCCGAAAGAATGTAACTCACCTTGCTGGTGCTCTGCATCAATAGCTGCGGAAGTGTTGTATGGCGTTGCCGCCAGCGGCGGCAACGCCATACGACTCTTCCTCAGATATTGATGCGGGTCGCCCTGAATGAGTTAAAGTACCATTACGCGTAAATCTGAATACAAATTTCAGCACTACTTGTGTTTGTTATACCGTGTCGAGACAGCTAAAGAGCTTCTATGGCAGTTGGGACACGCAGCAAAAGCAC
>BTPG01000004.1:176447957-176452957 GCA_036245525.1 Semisulcospira habei
CCTTTGTGTTACGTTGCTTTCCTTTGTGTTACTTTTGTGTTACTTTGCTTTCCTTTGTGTTAACTTGCTTTCCTTTGTGTTACTTTGCAGTCCTATGTTTTGCATCGCTTTGCTTTCTGGTTATCTGGGTTTTCGTTCGTTTGCACGCTTGCTTATTTATTTGCCTACTGGTGTAATAGATAGGTTGGTCCAGCTTGCTTTATTGCTTGCTGAACTTCTGTTATCGTTATCTCATTAGTTCCTTTATTTGCTGGTGTGCGTGCGTGCGAGTGTTTATTTATTTATTTATTTATTTATTTATTTATTTATTTATTTATTTATACTAACAAACAACAAATCATACCAATCAGCCTGTGGTTGAGTTCACATCGCGGCTCCTCCCCGTTCCAAGTTTCATCTCCCTGACAGACCCTCGCCGGTAGTCCCACCAAGGTGTAGCCGTCATTGCACGTGTACCTCGCCACAGCGCCGAACTTGTTGTAGGGCAAAATCGTCACCTTGCCGTTGGGAATCTGTCTAGGGACAGGGGCGCACCGCAAATCTGGACAGAGACGAGATGAGAAGAAAATAATGTGTGCGCGTGCTGGTCTGTGATTTTGGACCTTACGGCCTGTCGGCCCATGCTTCATGAACACAGTCAAACCGTGGCAAGGCGACCACCTCTATAAAAAGTGGTCGCCTTGGACAGGTGATTTCAATATACAGAGGGTCATGTAAGTCAGTATGAGAAAGAAGATCATGGGGCCAAAAATAGTCGTGCTCGCCGTAGAGAGGTGGTCGACCTGACAGGTTTGACTGTAGTGGTTTTGTTCGAGGAATTTTACAAACAAAAACAAAATCAGTGGGCGATGGTACATACACACACGACAGACTGTACCATGCATGCATACCGGGTTTTGTTTGTTTGTTTTGGGTTGTTTTTTGTTTGGGGGGGGGGGGTATGGGGGTGGGTGGGTGGGGGGAGGGTATTTGGTGGGGGTTTTTGTGTGTTTTTTGTCTGTTTGTTTGTTGTTTTTGTTGGTTTTTTGTGTACGTTTGTGTTTTTGTGTGTGAGTGTGTGGTTTTGGATTTCTTGTGTGTGGTTTTTTATTGGTGCGGGGGGGGGGGGGTGAGGGGGGCAGGGGGGAGGAGGGGGCAGGGGGGAGGGGGGGCAGGGGGGAGGAGGGGGGACAGGGGGGGGAGGGGAGGGGGCACTCTCCTTACCTGTAGGCTAAAAAGTTGTATGCAGAAAAGCAAAAGCAAGCATGTTTGGTTGGTTGGTTGGTTGGTTGGTTGGTGGAATGGTTGGTTGATTGGTTGGTTGGTTGGTTGGTTAGATGTTCAGTTGGTTGTTTGGTTGCTTGGTTGGTTGATTCGTTTGTTCAGTGTGCGTGCGTTTGTTGTTTAAATGTAGTTACCGGGAAATGAGACTGTCGTAAGATGCTGTCATTACGTCACGCTGTTTAGCATTAGGTCGTAACTTAGACTCACTCTCGTTGACGCAGCTCTTGCCGCAGACACCGTCACATTCGCATGTCTTCTTGCGGGACTTGCACTCGGCGTCATTGTCACATCGCTTGGTGCACTTTCGCTCGCCCACGTCATGATGACGTGGACACTCATCCTCCAATCCCTGGCCTGCACGCAAATAAGTGGATACGTTTGGTAAGCAAAGGGACATCAGGCTGATGTTTAGCTGCGCTGGCTGGGGTATGTACGGAATACGTTAGTGAGGTTTCAATTGCAACGAACGAGTCGCACGAGATCGAAATCACGGCGGACTGACAACACTTCAAACATCTCCAAGAGACACAGATCCTCATGAACCTTCCGGGCTCATGAGGATCTATGCCTCTTGGAGATGTTTGGTGTTGTCTATGCTTATATATATATCATTATCCGCCGCGATTCCGCTCTCGTTTGTTGTTGGTAGCCGTTCGTTGCTATTTGTTCATCCATTCAACCAGCCGGGCAGCCAACCGGTAAGCCTGTCAGCCTGACGTTCATCCATCCATCTATTTACCCACCTATGCATCCACCCATCCATTTATTAACATCCAGTCAGCCAGCCAGCCACCTGTCCATCCATCCATCCTTTTATCCATCCGTCCGTCCGTCCGCCCGCCCGCTCGCACGTCCGTCCGTCCGTCCATCCACGCATCCATCCATCCATCCATCCATCCATCCATCCATCCCCCCCCCACCGTGAGATTGCCGTAGTCGCCTTTTCGTCGTAAAACCAAATAAATCCATCCATTCATCACTTAAACTCCCAGAACTAAATAGCCTCCATTCTATACAATGGAAATCATTTAGTTCTGGTAGTTGAAGAGTTAACTCTTTCAGCCCCAACACAGTACAGCAGGAGATTGATTGACCATGATAATTCAAGGGTAGTGCTAGATTAGCTTGGCGCCTTCAGGCGCCAAGCTAATCTGGCACTACCCTTGAATTATCATGGTCAATTCACCTCCTGCAAGTGGTACACAGTCGTTAAGTAACACTTCCAAACTTTGGGAAATGCGCCTGTGGCGATCAAAAGGGTTAAGAAATAAAACACTCTGGTAGATACTGAAGAAAACCGTGTTCCATGTATTTTGTCATGTTTGCAATAGAGAATAATAATGCTGGTGCCGATGTCTTTTGCACATAAAAGTAGAGAAGACGTTTCATCACTGTAACGTTGTTGTTATTGCTGTGTTTGTTTTTTCCCCCTTTTGCACTGTGGAGCAGCATCAGGAATAGACAGTCTTGAAATAAAAAAAAGAAAATAAATAGTTCTGATTGTGCCGACTTGCTGTGCACATTAACGAAGACCATTTCGTTTCACCTAAGTTTCTTGTTTTATCTCCCAGTAGCAACACGTATACGGGCCCACTGAGGCCGCCGTCGGCCCGAGGACCTTTGCTCACTGAGCAAATAAACGGAGACCTTTTCTTTTCACTGCCAGCTTCTTCTTTTTATTGTGGGCTCATCAAACCTGAGACCAATTTTCACCTCTGCAAAGCCCCAGTGTTTATGGTTTTACCAATGAACAGGCCCCAAGTCTCAGCCGGCATAAGACCGTCAACCTTCGCGTAAGCGAAGCCCCGGAACCAGCTGCAAGCGGACGCAGATCCTCATGAGCCCAAAGAGATGCTTGGGCTTATAACGATCTATGCCTCTTCTTACTTGCATTTACGTCTGTGTTTGTCAGCATGTTGTTCCTGTCATGTGGACATCATGAATACTTGAAACAGCCCCCAAGAAGCCAGCACCAAATATCTGCAAGAGGCATAGATCCTCATGAGCCCACGCAACGCTTGGGCTCATGAGGATCTAGGCCTCTTGCTGTGGTATCATTTTACGTCCGTGTTGTGTAAACTGCTGTCCCTGTAGTCTTCGAAAGATCACGAGTACTTCCAACAGTCATCGACAATTTTGCACTACGGTCAGGACAAAACCTAGCAAGTTGACGCAAGTCGTTTTCTGACTTATCGTTCTTACAAATGGCGTCTTTTGAATCGACCATTTAGCGTGATGCGCCAACATAATGATCAGCCAGAAAAAAATGTGAAATAAAATCCAAATGCAAGAGACATAGATCCCCATAAGCCCCCGCAGTTGCGGGGGCCGGCTCATGAGGATCTATACCTCTTGTTCACATCACTTTGTATCCATGTTCCCATGACAGATCTGGGCTCTCCGGCGTTGAAAACTAACAATGATTTCAGAAACTCAGCCGTCGTCGAATGGCAGGGAAAGAATTCATGATCTTGGATTAATTATGCGCATAATAACACAATTTCTTTAAAATGGTACTTCGCAAGAACGGTCCAGAAGTCAATCAAAGTGATCTATGCCCGAAGGAGGGGAAAAAAAAAAAGAAATTCTCGCCATATTTTATATTACAAAAGTGGATTTATCAACTCTGTCAACACTTCAGGCATAACCAACTCCATTCGTTCAAACCAAACAATATGCAAAGGGGGACGACTCCACGACAGCCGCATTGGGCCCGAGGACCATCGCAAACTGAGTCGACCACAGTAGTTCAAAAGAAGTGCCTCTACTTGATCGACAGAACGCACTCCTAAAATTGACGCTATCCCCAAAGCCGACGTAGGACGGGCTGCGGCACGCCGAGTCGTGGATATTGCGGTTCAGTCAGCGCGTTTACGCCTTAGAGGCACATAATCTCGTGACTGCCTGCAGCTGTAAGGGCTCATGAGAATCACCGCCTCCTTTGCTGTCAAGGAGTGACCTCATTTGCGTCTCCAGTTTGAGGCACTCATCCAGAGTTAACTCGTTACGCCCTGAGAACGAAATTATCAAATTTTGGAGATATCCTATGAGGTCTGCATCGTCCTGCATCGTGCATGATAGCTCAAGAGTGATGTCAGAATAGCTTGGCACATACAGGCTGATAGATAGCACTGCCTACAGGCGCCAAGCTATTCTGACACCACCTTTGGACTATCATGGTCGATCCACATCCTGTGGGTTCGTAGTTAGCACATCAAGCCCTGATGAGAAATTATCAAATTTTGGGGATATCCTGTTAGGATTTTGGAGAAATCCTCCGAGTTCTGTGTAACAGTTCTGGATACAAATCGACCATGATAGTTCTAGGGTGGTGTCACAATAGCTTGGCGCCTACAGGCGCCAAGCTATTCTGACACCACCCTTGAACTATCATGGTCGATCTATATCCTGTCGTATCGTGTCACGGCTCTATGGCTTCACCGCGCCGAAGCCTACAGTCACTGGCAGCTATCGCGACGACAGAGCAAAAACGTTCCATGTGTTTGTTGCTTTTTCCGGGTGTTCCGACCATCAGAAGACGTAATCTGAATTTAGAAATGACTTCCATCTGTGGACGATCCTACACACAGGGTCTGGCCAGTGATTAAAAAGCTCCGAGTAAAAAAAAAAAAAAAAAAAAAAAAAAACGTCACGTCAGGTCTAGACTCTGTAAGCGGCCGTAATGGCCGACATCATAAAAGGTTCCGGCCTAGCTGACAAGACAACGCCGGCAGGAA